>VXAL01017799.1:87100-166203 GCA_013399475.1 Chauna torquata | reverse complement strand
AGTGTTTTCAAAGCAGTTTCCAGAATGATGGCCATAGATTGTATTATTGTGAAATACTTTGTAATTTATATAGCTTTTCTGTTATAATGCATCTTCTATATAGTTTTGACATTTTTATTAATCTCAGCTCTTCCCCTCCAAATGTAATTCATTACATAATTTGCACTGTTTGTTCCCTAATAAAAAAAGAACATTGCTGAAACCAACTTTTTTTCCTTTTTTTTTGTGTGTGCCAGGGTCAGGCTTATACTTGATGTAACTGCAGGGAAGTCAGTGGAGTAATACGTGGGATAAATTTCACCCAAGTTTTATTAAGGCAGCCAAGTTTTAACTGAAAACTTTCATGCTACAGAATTTAAAGATTTAAAAAAAAAAAAAAAAGTGAGGTCAGTGTTGGTATAAAAACAATTATATCTGTCTGTGGCTCTTGGTAGCTATTTTGCAACACTGACCACACAAACTCAGATTTTGAAAGTTAATGCTGAAAGTTAATGCTGATTTACAGAGGTAAACACAAAACCACTTAATTTTAAAAGGATTACTTTAGTAAGAGAAATAATGGAAACTTTTTAAAAATGGATGTGTGCAACTGGGATGATAACCTGTGCTGCATGTACTGAGAGCATTAAAGATTAATCATTGTAAACTTTGAATGAAAAAATTATTTATGGATGGCAATTCAATTTTGTCAGCTTGACAAAAGCCAGTCAATTCTGAACATTATTAAGACCTTTATGTCACTTCTGGGAACCCTTGCAGAATGAAAGCATAAATGATCCATTTTTCAGAATGAAATTGGTGATAGTCCTTTATCAGAGGAATGCATCAACATCTCCTGGCCCAGTGGATACATTAACTCAGCAGCCTGTGGCCTGAGAAGCTATACAATTCTTGAACATACTGCTCTTGATATGCTTGAAGTAATTCTTTTGATTTGAATACTGGAGTATGGTGTTTATCCACTTGATCTTACTAAGGTGGAACATCTCAGGAAAAGCAGTGGACTTTCAATGTTGTTTTTGTCTTTTTATCAAGTATATTGCTTTTTCTCGGTGTTCAGGGTGTAAGGTCCAAGACGATTCTCATGTTCATGTTTCTCAGACAGCAACCAAAAGATGGATACCCTGTTTCTATGAATTAATCTTTTATATAGGCACTAGAGCTGGTGATACTTAATGTACAAGTGCATACCCCGTGTTCTTATGAAAAATGGAGTCCATTTATGAACTTGTCTACATCGTTATACTGTTCATGATCATGACTCAAGCACTGAGAACAATGGTGGCATTTTAGCTGTTCACATAAGCTACCCCTGAAATAATAAATTTTAATGCCCAATCTGGACTTAGTGCTCAGTTAACTTTGCCTCCTCCTTTCTGACTGTTTTATACCCAGTGAGAAAGGCCAAGTACATTCTGTTTTAGGAACTGCAGCTTATAAGTTTACAGCACCCAGGAGCAGTAGTAGGGCTTGTTCTCGTGTTTTGCTGAACAAAATAAAAGGTTCTTCATACTGTGTCTTTATTGCTTTTGATATATTTTGTTATTAGGAAGGACTAAAAGATGGCAGATAATAACACTTACGGAGGTCATGTACCTCTGCTAGACTCTCCTCTGCTTGCGTACATTCCAAAAAAGTATTCCATAGTATGACATTTACATAGCACATATCAACATTTTTAGGCTCACCCTGATCTGATGTAAGCATACTAGGTCAATCCTGGTAATAACAAGTATACAAAATCCTCTACCTAAAATGAAGCCGTTGTATGTGCAGTTTGCATTTCTGAGAGCCTTCTGTGGTCCTGCCCATGTTCCTATGATGATGGCCTAACCTGTCCATCAAGTATAATTTGAGAGTTAGACTGAGCAAGGGTGTTTGTATTCTTTGCATAGTTTTAATGAGAAATTAAAATGTAAAAAGTTTTACTGTTTTTTTTTGTCTGTTTTTTTTGTTGTTGTTGTTGTTGTTTTTGTAGAAAGCTTTACTAGTGAAGCACCTGCTAGTAGGCAAGAAATATCTTAAGTGTTTCTGACCCAAATCATGGGGAATTCAGTTTTATTCTACCAATTTTGAACAGACAGGAAAATAAATAACAGCACATTTGTCTTAGACAAAAAGTTAGTTTGCAAGATCTTGGTATTTGTTTTGTTTATCTGTTAACCACTGTTTCTGAATCTATCTCAGTCCTCTCTGACATACTTGCTTAGATAGAGGTCTGACTCTTGAGGAAAAAGAGCTTGCTTTGTCCTTGCAGGCATAAGCCTCTGGTACTGTTTCTGTTGGCCTTTTCTTTGCTTGTGATATGAGGTAGCAATGGTGTCTCCAAGATAAACATAAGCAGCAGCTCTCAAACTCCAGGGAACTCTCTTCCCCTCTCCATCCTCCAAAATATATGCACTACATTCTCTCCAGGATCAAGATGAATCCTTTAATTCTACAACAGCTAATGGAAAAAATCCAACAAAAAACAAACAAACTGAAACAATAGCATAGCTTCAAAAGACAGTCAATCCTAGGCAAAGTTCTGGTTTGAACTGTAGTAGCTTCCACTTGTCTCATTTTTTATTCTTAGCACAAAAATAGCTGTTAAGTTGAAAGCTTTCAACATGAGAAATTTAACTTGCATACAGCACTGGAAGGAAGATTTATTTTTGCCTAGAACCTGCAAGTCATTACAGGTGAAATAGCCTTTACTGTGCAACTTCCCTGTGTGAGTAATGGCTCGATTGCTATAAATGCTTGGTGGTGGTAGCAACAAAAGTTATGATTTATTTATAGTAGTCTGATAATATATTTACATTTTGCAGTCTTCAATAGAANAGATAAACATAAGCAGCAGCTCTCAAACTCCAGGGAACTCTCTTCCCCTCTCCATCCTCCAAAATATATGCACTACATTCTCTCCAGGATCAAGATGAATCCTTTAATTCTACAACAGCTAATGGAAAAAATCCAACAAAAAAACAAACAAACTGAAACAATAGCATAGCTTCAAAAGACAGTCAATCCTAGGCAAAGTTCTGGTTTGAACTGTAGTAGCTTCCACTTGTCTCATTTTTTATTCTTAGCACAAAAATAGCTGTTAAGNCTGATAATATATTTACATTTTGCAGTCTTCAATAGAATAATTACATGAACAGTACAGACAAAGTTCATTCAATGATCTGACAATAACAAGTTAAACCACTGTCATCCATTTTAGAGGAGAAAGAGAAGTACTACAAAGGTGGCATTGATTCTGAAATGTACGGATCTCTTGAGTTTGGACCTAGACATGAAATCAAGATGAACTGTTGTGATATGTTTGTCCTTAAGCCTGCTGTTG
The DNA here is from genome assembly GCA_013399475.1 of Chauna torquata. NCBI lineage: Eukaryota > Metazoa > Chordata > Aves > Anseriformes > Anhimidae > Chauna > Chauna torquata. The sequence goes on along the minus strand of VXAL01017799.1, from coordinate 162,875 downwards.
GGAGCATAGTCTTCATCAGAGCAAGCTGAGAGGTTATAAAGTGTTTGCCAAGTTAGGGGGAGGCAAGATGGATGTGGGTGCAGGGGAAGGAATGGTCGATGCTAAGTGCATCATGAAGAGAAAACATGCTGAATTGCTTGAGCCCTTGAACAGTACGTGAACTTCTACTCACTGTTTTTATTTTGGAATTCTGTACTGAGATGTTTGGTATTTTGGCAGGAAAGAAGGGTAGATCTTATTTATGTCTGCCTGTTTTACTGGATTGTGGCAATATGAAAAGTGCTTAGTTCACAATAAAATAGAGATCTTTTAATTGTGGATTACAGTGTGTATGTTGACTGCTTTTGTTGAATATATTTTTGTAACAGAACTGAAAACCGTATGCCAGAATAGTTACTGAATTTGGTTCCATCTTCTCCCCATACCTTTTTTGAATAATCACTTTCAAATTCTTCTGTTGTTTTTCTGTTTTATTAGTATCCTTGACAATTGTCATGACATCAAAGCTGCCTCCTCCACTTTAGATCAACAGTTTGTTTTTTCTTTTTAAGTGTTACTAGCAGTCAACTTTAGTAATAGATTTTAATCCACAGCTCTCAAATTAAAACACTTAAAGGTATATGTGACTCTTAGCATACCAGAATTGCTCATGGATTAGACTAAATTAATTTATTAATTCTGAACATGTTCTGTGTGAATGTAACGTAAGTAGTTGAGATGATTTAGATAATATGTAAAGTATGGAGGATGAGAAATTTTAAACCAGAAGAGGGCAGCAATGCTATAAGAAATAGTTTTGGCTCGATTATCTTCCTTTTTCTGTTTTGCCAGTAAGTCACATGTATGTGCTCTGCTAATTTCTTGGACAGTCTTTAACATAAGTAGCATGAAAAAAGTCTGTTAATACCATTGCACTGGATATTATTTCAGTAGTATTTCTTTGAATGGCTTCTTCCTGCCAAAAGGTATTAACTTGAAGCAGCATATGTAGTGGGCCTGCAGATTATTATTATTATTATCATTATTATTATCATCATTTATTTTCTTAAAGGTGTATTTCCAGTATGAAAATTAATTTTATGATACGGTGATTTCAGTTTTTACTGTGTCTATCCATAGACAATTCTTGATAAAGCCTTTTTGTTTCCTAGCTGTCACTATCATATTCATTTTAGGGAATTGAATATCAAGCTGGGTACTTCTTGACTTGCATGTTGTAAGCAATCAGTTGTGCTGGCCAAATATATTGTGTTGTGTTTTAACAACTGTACTGTCATCGGGTTGCGACTTCAGAAACACTAGCACACTGCATAAATGTACCAGAGCATATAAAGCAGTATTAAATACTTGCATGTAAACTGTAGTGGGGACCATATTAAACATGAGGTAGTCCCTAAATAGGAAAGACTGAAATTTAGTTGGTTCTTTCTGACACATTGGTTGTAGGAAAAAAGTGGTGTCTTCTCTTTGGTGTGTGTTCTGACAGGCAGTTTAAGAGGAGAATAGTTTCACTGTATTCTCCATACGTATATGAAAGTAGGTCTGTTAAGGAAGGTGATGTCCCACATATTCTTATTATAGAACAGAGCTACTCCTTGGCACTCAAAAGTGCTGATATATTCCGTAAGTGAGGGGGAAGAGGAGATAGACAAACAAGTCTGCATTGCTTATTTTGGTGCTGAGACAATATCTGAAGAATAACTGGAGCTATTTTTATGGCATTAGCAATGTGTGGGTAATAACAGTTTTGGAAATATATATCTTGTGTACCATTACGTCTTGTAGAAATGTGAGGTTTGAACTTTCTTTTTTCACACTGCTGATTCAGACAGGAAAGATATAGCCGAAAACTGTTCAAGGGTCCACACTGTTAAGTAGTCTGAGAGAATAAACCCAAATGTTCACATCCTACAAAAGAATTGGAATACACAGAGAGTGTTGCTTCACCATCTGGGAAAGAATTAGCATTTAATTTGTATTAGCTGCTTCTGTTCTGGTTTTGGAAGCTGACTCACTGTCTGAACACACTGGAGGGCTTCTCCTAAGATGTTAATTTTAAACTAGTCTGTGTACTGATTAGTACGCTTGATAGTTTCCTGACTGTGGTACACAATGCATAATAACCGTACATCCAGGTTGCCCACTAGAAACAAGTCAAAACTCAGCCTTCTATTGTTTGGGTATGTATAATTATCAATGCTTCTTCCTGGCTAGATGTGTCCTGAAGTCATGTGTCAATCTTGACTAAGACATGACTAAGGGGAAGTTTAGAAATCAAGAAATCTTTGAAGATATTAAGATGACAGCATTGTTAAAGAGTTCATGAGCTGTGTTACTTACATTACAGCCATTCTTGTGATTACTTACCAGGGATTTCTGGTTCCGGACTTCCAGTGTGAACAAGGGAGAAATATTCACTATGATGGCACAAAAGCACCTTCCAGTGGGCAGGCCTCCTGCCGCCTCCAACCCAACTAACCACTAAAGATGAAATCATTTAATATTAACCATAATGTATACTCAGTAAGACAAACTAGGCACTAATACAAGGAACTATTGAGTGGCTGAAATCTCATATATTACATGCCAAAGGCATGAATTCTTCTAAAAAGAAATATCCATAAGGACATCTTAACAGCTTTTAATTAAATCCTGCAAATCCCAGCAAGACTCGAATAAATGTTTCTGCTGTTTCCTGAATCTTGCTTTTCCACTGAAAACAGCATTTATCTTTATTCTGAATGCAAAGGCGCAAGTTAGAATTCTTGCCATTAAATGAATCTGGGAATGCAAGATAATATAAGTAGGATATATCTAATTCTGTGGGCTTCAGTTTTAAAGGTACATTTATTTGACTTTAGTTATGTGCAATTGAGCAGCTTTTGCTTGATGTGTGTACATCTGTACATTGCAGTTTTTTAAGCTTTTAGGCAAACTGACAAAATGGCACATGGAAACAGGACTTCAAACATATTGGGAGTTGTTTTCCATTTTTTCTTTTTAAAAAATGAGATGGTTTGTTCCAAGAAAGAGGAGAATTACGTCCTAGCATCACTTTGCATACTATGTGCTTATCCGTGATGTACAGGAATTAGGAGTTAAAGTCTGGTCTCCATTGACTATATGGAGATATAATCTCCTCATTTAAACCCCTAAATGAGATACTCAAAATCAATGTGAATACATCTGTTTTCCCCAAAGTAGTCAGAAAATTCTCTAGTATAGTTTATAGATTAAAGCATATATAATACTACCTTTGTAGCATCCTGCCAAAATGCAAATAACACCTGAGCTGATGTCATGTTTTCTTATCTGGAAGATGGAAGAATTTTATTTCACAGACTGGGTGAAGTTGGAAGGGACCTCTGGAGGTCATCTTGTCCAACCCTGCTGCTCAAGCAGAGCAAGATTTGTGAAGGTTTTTCTGTGAAAGGATTTTTTTATTGTTCGTTGGTCTAATCTAACAGGTGTCCTGGCTTTTTACCTTCAGTGCAGGCTGCAGAGCATGTCAAATTTTTCAGTCATAAGAGGCACCTGGTGGGATACAGCCCACTAAACCTGGCCAAAAACCTTCTTTATTGCTAGAAGTGTATAAATTACAGTTAATTCCTCCTCCCTCTTAGTAATATCAAATTATGTTTCTCTGTATTGCATTAAGCAAAGAGTTAAGTGTTAAGCAAAGAGTGTGTTATTCATATGTGAAAGGCATAAATGTAAACCAAATGTAATGAATAACTGAATGCAATATTCAGGTTTAATGGTAAGATGACTTCTAGATTTCTTTTCAAATACTGTGTCATGTGTTCTCTTGCATTTTATAGCTTCCCCATCAAATATTGCTGGACATTGTACCATTTTTTCCTGTTCTCACTGCAGTCATGGGTAAATTTCAGTTTATTATTTAAAGTGCTCTGTGGCAAATGTAATCTGGTTTTAGTTTGATTAGAATGCATCCTATCAGCTGATTTTGGTTACTTTGTCATTAACAATGTAATTGTTATGGCCATGCTGCATCTAATATATAAATGCTGAATCTTATATGCAATATTAAAATAGTTGGCTAGCTAATTTTGCATTATTACTGATAACCCTGCTTGGACTAAAGTGTCTTCTTGCACTAGGTAGATGCCATTTGTTTCTAACACCATGTTGTAAAAGCCCTCTCTCCTTGTGTTCGGTGTGTTTATATAGGGTTTGGTTAATGGGGTTCTTTTAACAGTAGGAGTCTTTCTCGGTGCTTATGTGAGCTTTACTATTTCATTTTTCCACAGTGTTCTTGTGCTTCCACATGCTTTTGTCTTCTTGCTTTTTGCAGGTGTATTTTTTCCCCAGTATATCAATTATGTAATGCTATGCTTGTGTCTTTTGGGTCAGGGGACTAACTGAAATGGATATATTTTAAGTAACATACTTGACAAGTTGGCCAAATGCACTTCAGGCTGGGCTGGGCTTAAGGGTCTCTGCCTTCACCACTTTGCCCAACTGTCTTTCAGACATGTACCGCGTAACCTCCAGATGTAAACAGTTGTTGCTCCCCATCGTAAAACTCATAGATAGTTCAGAGAGTGGAAGGGATTTTTATGGGCTTCATTTTTAGGGTGGTTTTTTTTTGCTTTAAAGCCAATAAGGTTTTTTGTTGTTGTTTGCTTTAAATCTCAGCAGATAAGTGTGTGATACTGGATCAAAGGTTCTTGGGTTCTGTTTCTTAATTTGGAGAAGCTTGCTCCGTGGTTCCCCTGTAGAAAAATGGAGGGCTTTGTTCAGTGTCCTGCACAAGAAATAAGCTCGTGTGCTTTCAAGCAAAAAAGAAAAGCCAGCCAGCATTCAGAGCTATGTGTGAAATCAGTTTAGTTCATTAAATAACGTATATGAAAACATCATCCAGTGGAGCTATATAAGAGTAGCAGCTGTGGCCATAATGTCTTTTTTTTTTTTCCATCCCTTTCCAGATCTGTGTATTTGCCTATTTGTCTTAGACAGTCCTGCACCTTGTAGTGTTTAGGCCTGGTCATTCATTTACCTATTTTCTTCCTCCTAACTCCTTCCTTCCTGTGCATTTGTTTTACCTGTAAAAGGACAAAGACTGTGAGTGGTGTGCATGAAGGACTCTTTATCATGGCTCTCTGGAAAATGTTTGAAAGTATTATTGGCTCTAAAATAGTATTACCAGTAATGCTTACTGTAAAAAGAAATGTTTGGGCAGACAGTGCATTAAGGGGTCACCAAAGCAAGCGGAACACGATGATGGTGATGATTAAATGGACGGCTTTGAATGAGGAATGGTGAGATCTCCAGCCCTCTGACTGCTGCGCTGTTTTTTTCCTGGAGGACATGTTCCCGAAGTTGTGCTCCCTTTGCACTTTGGGCATAGTAAAGCCAAAAGCCTTCTGTGCTCTTTAAAACAGTCAAAGGAGATGTGCGAACAGCAGCGCTTGGCTTTTTCTGCTTTTCCTCCCCGCAGGGAGCGATTCTCCGGGATTGTGTTTCGGGGTGGCGGCGTCGGCGCACCCACTGCCCGCGGGGCCGGGGAGGCCGCGGGCGGGAGCGAGCCGTGCCCTGTCCCAAACGCGGTGGCAGGAGCCGGCAAAGCCTGCCGATCGCCAGCTGCTTCCCCAGCCGCGCCGGAGGAGCAGGGGGTGCTCCTGGCGCGGCCCCGCTGCTCGGAGGGCACGGGGCGAGGGCAGGGGGCCGCGCTCCCCGGCGGCTGCCGCCGAGCATCTGCCGGGGTGCCGGGCGCTGCCCGAGCCGGGGCGGAGGCGGCAGGTGCAGGGCTGTGCGAGCCTTTTGTCCTGCACCTGCTGCACCTCAGGTAAGTGTAAACAGCTGTCGGACATAAACTGGGATTATCCGGTAGGTGGGCCTCCTGGACCTGGCCCAGATACGTGCTTTTTTTCTTTTCTTTCCCGTCCCTTCCCCCCTCCTCGTGCAGCTTGGCTCTCATAGCTGTTTGAACGTCAGCCCACAGTGCAGGCAGGCAGCGGGGGAAGGGCGCTGGCGGCGCCGACTCAGAGTGGAAATGTTCGCGCTGATGCACGCAGCGCGGCTTGGGGCTGGAGCCGTCGCGTTTCGGCGGGTTGCTAGGCAGTGTGCTTGCTCTCAGGTAGCTGGAAGTTGCACCACGTTTAAGTTTTGAGATAAGCAGACAGCCCGTTGTTTAACTTAGAAAACATTAACTTCTTTGTGTAGCGTGCGGCAGTGTAGCAATAAGTTGAAGGGTAAAGAGAATGGAATAGAAAGTAATAGTGCTTTATTGTTTTAATAAAGGACTGTGATCGCTGTGTTATCGATACTGAATTATGGAAAGAGACTTCCTTGCTGTTACCTCCTTTATGAAACAGAAGTACATTAATGATAAACATTTACAGTGGAAAATTTAAGATACAAATATATCAGTGCAGTGTGTGTGTACTAAGCATAAGAAATACCACTGTAGGTCAGTACCATGGCATAGTAAATGTTTACTTTTAAAGGGCACCCTCCTTCTACAATTTTTTTTTTTTTTAAGGCATAGTTGTGTACAAAATGTTTATATATAAATGGTACTGTTTAGGGAAGAGTCAAGGGAAGAGAGCAGATAAACCACAGAACTCATTATGCTTCAGCTTTCTAATTTTCTTTATCATTGTGACTCTGTATTTTTTTGTGCATAATTAATGTGGTAAAAGAGCTATAACTGTAATTAGCTATAGTGAGAATAAAAGAGTGAAAATAAACCACCTCTTCCTTGAGCTTCCTTGAACTTCTGAGAGCACAGTAAATGGAGAATTTTAAAGCAAACAGCAGTGAATGGCCTGGATTATTAAACCTGTGTGGTGTCTTTGTTAGGATCTTCGTCAGGATGGAAATAAAATCTGAGGGAGATTGTGATTCTGGGTAGAGTAAGTGCTAGTGGCAGATGCAAGTAAGAACCTAGGCAGATCAGAACAGTCATCTGGAAAATCAAAATGCTGTCCAGATTTTTGAAAATAGAAGCTCTTGAAATTGGAGTATGGACCTATCAAAATGTTGCCGTTGCTGAAATATGGTTGGAACTTGTTGAAAGTTGGATGGGGTCTGACAATATCCATTTAATAGCCTAACACGTTGGAAAAGAGCGCAATGGTTACTCTCAAAGTTAATAGTCTTATTTGTAGGCCCGTTGTAAATAGAGCTGAACAATCAGCGTATAGTAAAAATGGTTTAGGATGTTTCAGAGATTCAGATAGATGAAAGAAACAGCTGCTCTTACATTGATTTTTACTCTAGGAAACAGCCAGGATGGAGAGAGTGTCAGAGTCCCCAGAGGACTCTTTTTTTTTTTTTTTTTTAACTCTTTTTAATGTAAAGAAGCTGTATATGCAGGCACACAAAATTATATGTTTACAAAGAGTAAAATAATAAGCATATTTTACTAATTATTTCTTGCAAGTCATTAAGCAGATTAAAAAAAAATAGCGATCCAATATTCTTGCAAGGTATCAGAATAGCAGCTGGAGACTGTCATCTCTCCTTCAGCATGGATTCAGATGATGTGATATGGGGCAGACTTCTGGTCCAGTCATACCTTTCTATCTTGACCTGCAAAGGCCACCTTGGAATAGAGGTGATATAGTTCAGTCACCTGACTTGTTCAGTTCTTGGTGCTGGAACTGCTGACCCAACACTAGTTCCTTAGTTTTTATTAATTGACGGATTTTAAATGCCTTTAACGTTAACTGGGGATTTGGTCATAGCTTCTTACTGAGAAGTCCTCAAGTTCTACTACTCAGAAGAAAAAGAAACTCTATTAAAGGTACTGGTCATGCACAGTGCTCTCTTGTAAACTTTCAGTCCCGTCTATGTGTAAAAGAAAAACACACTGATATGTGAAGCTACTGAGAAAATTAAGCTGCTTAATTTATTATTTTGTTTCAGATTTTCTGCTTGAGACGTATGTTTTACTCAGCACCTTTTGAATGATACTGCTTTTGCTGAGTTTCCATTTTCAGTGAAAAACCTCGTTCTCCTTAGACTTGTTTATGAAGGAGTAAACTTTAGCTATGTCTAGGTTTGTGGCTTCCTCAAGATGAAACAACATGTTCTGTAACGCTGGATGTTTTGCATATTGAGAGTATGTTAACAAGAAAACATTGTTTGACAATATAAGGTAGGAAAAATATCTAAAATGAGGGTAATCGTGTTATATGGCATTTTATTATATACTAATGGCCTTAAAGATTAAAATAAATTTTAGGCACCTCCCTGTGCCAAAGGAAGTGTCAGGGTTTATTCTTACCGGGATAGTAATTTGTTCATCATTGTGATCTGTTGTGTCCTGTTGCTTTAAAAAAAACTGTACATTGAAATGCTGTGGAAGTGTAATATATTCAAGCATTTGCAGGTGCAATAAATACATGTGATGCCAAAACCAAGTAACTTGTATATTTGAGAGGAAAACAGTGTCTTTCAAATACAGTAGTAAGACTGATTATGGTGCCATGTGCTTACTTGAATTGTTTCTTTTCAAGCATCTGGTCCCTTACTGAAAATGTATTTTTGAACACCTGCAGAGCACAACCATTTCCCACTTCCTTCCCATATAATGGAGTTGTATTTGCTAATGTTTCAGAATCCAGCACACCCCTAGGGAGAAGGGGAAGGCACGTTTTGTTTTTTTATCGCTGTGAGCTCTTCTGTGTCAGGGAGCATACTGCGATAATCTGCCTGTGCAAATGCTTAAACTCATTGTGAGGTGTTTGTTGGGGGTAGCTGCAGGGCTTAGCATCTAAAACAATCCATTTGTAAGACCAAATTATTTTATCCAAACTTTGAAATGTACTGAGCTACCCAAGGATCACGCATGCTATCTAACATGAAACACAGGGAACTGTTGAATATATACTGAAGTTCCATTGTGTTGAATGGCAAATGTGTGATAAAACTGAAGAAATAAATAAGCCCCCAGCAGGAAGAAAGTGAAATGATCTACAGCTGAATTCTGTAACTACTGGAAAATACATGGGAAATGAACTCTTTTCCTTTTTGTCTTAGCAGCCATGTATATAGGTTTTAGGGTTCATATGACAAGTTGTGAGTAATTTATTGCTGTAGGTTAGGTGGCAAAAAACTTTACTGGCTTGGTTTCTAGTGCGGCAATATTTAAATTACGGTGGTTCAGGGTGCTGCAAAGTTGGTAACCAGTTATTTGGCTATTGGTGGATCTATTTTTATTTTTTGTCCAGGTGCCATTTTTTTGTTACCCTTTAATGCTGGGTTTAAGAATGTTTTTGTTGAAGCTGTGTGTTTGTTTGTTTTTCTCCCCAAGTGTTGGTGGCCTCTCTTTGATGGTATATTACTTGCTATTGTTGCAGAAATTACAATAAAGACCTTTTTAGTCCTGTGGCGTATATCCCAATGGGAAGCTTCTTTACCGTATAGATTCATAGCGACTGATGAATGTAGTGAAAGCAGTTGTAGTTTGCAGAAACATTTTTGTTAATACTTTACCAGAAGACGAAACTGCTTACCTTGCTTTAAAAGTCTTAGCAACTAAATTAAGGTATTTTTATTTTATATAGTGAGCTTCATCTTAGAAACGTTTTGAAAGCATTTAGGTCTAAGATAATGGCTGTCCAATCATTTCTCAAGTTTTCATACTAGAAGGTAGTTACTGAAACTTTACTTGCATCTGATGCTTCTGGACAAGAGACTATAGAAGCTGTAGAAGAAAATAGAGTATGTAGGGCTTATGCTCATCATCTGTTTTCCATCATAGAGTAGACCTTGTAATGTCTAATAGTTTTTCAGTGTACTATTCTGAATCTCCGGAGATGGTACTTTACTGCCTTTTTAAAGGTTTTCTTGTGTCCTTTGGACTGATGTTGTAGTTCTTGTAAGTCCCATGTTTATCCCATTTAAAAAAAAAAAAAAAGTTACCTCACATATTTGGCTGCACCAAAAGAAAAATGGTGTGTTTATAGAAAGATATATATTTAGAATTTTTGAGAAGTTAATGGACTTATTAAATTCTGGTGATTTTGGTGTTTAAAAATTAACTGTTGATTTTAAAACATACAGATCTAATTTTGGTAGAAACAGCAGTAAGAAGTTTCAGTATAAACCACTAATTATTGTTAAAGACCTCAGTGCTGGATGATCATCCTAGGTGTACGTCTGACACTGCTGTAGTTATTAGTAAATCGTAATTTGATCATTACCTTCAAATATTTAATTGCAGTTAATATAAGACCCCATAAGCATAAGAACAGTGTATGTAATATAGTGTTCTTTCCATTTTCCCATATTAAAAACTTATTAAAATTCATGTGTTAGCCTTAGTATTAAATATATTGGTTTAACATTTCTGTTTCCATAAGAAGGAGTTTTTACAGGTGTAACTAAACTGTTAATATACATTTAGCTTGGTGGTTCTTCTTAAGTATATTAACTTTACAGACGAGAACTTCACTGTGGCATAGACAGATACAGGATTCAGACTGTCCTGTTGCAGATGAAGCTTAATTGAATTATCTTGCATTTGTCTTGGACTGACTTCTCACTAATAAAAATTACAGCTGATGTGGTAACTGATGTTTGTCTGAGTCCTGACAGAGCACATAAACTTTCGATTGCATTTATATACAAACTGCATGCATAAATGAATTTCATTGCTTTTTTTTTGTTGTTGTTCCTTGTGCATTTTTTTAGTATCATTTGTATAGAAAACATGTATTGATGATTTATAAGCTCTTAAAGTCTCAGATAGCAGTGTTGGTGGCATTTAGTATTTTTTTCTAATTAACAGCAAGAATTTTCCAAAAAGTTTTGTATCGTGTAGCTTTCCCTACTGGTTCAAAGTAGTAAAATCTTGATTTCTGGGAATTAACTACAGTTTTGATGAGAATATGCAAAACTGGTGACAGAAGCATTATATCTTTTATGGCAATAAACTGCTCAAACAGGTCTACGCTTGCTTTTTTGCAGGAGTCTTTATTTTCATGTGTCCCAGATTCTGCTTGGTAGGCAACAATTTTAGAAGCACACTTCTTCATTTCCTCCTGTATGTGCAGTCTTCCAGGACTTTCTGCAGCCATGCATGATGTGCAGTAAATGTACTGCTCTCCAGTTCACTGTTTTTGCACTTCAAATTGGAATTTTCATTTTCCATTGTAAATTTTCATTTTCAGGCAAATTTTCTTCTCTCTCTGAGTAGCAGAAGGAGGGTTTCTACTGGAGTGCTGTGAGTCTCTTGAGGATTTCCTGGCTTAGGAGTAGATCCCCTGCCCCTTCTCAGTTCTGGAATTTTTTACGAAAGTTTCAAGAGAAGAATCAAGAGCTCCTGCGATTGCTCTGCCAGCTGCCCAGCTCTCTGTGCACTTTTGTGGGCTTTTCATTCAAATATAAAGGCCTTGCTGAAAGGTCATGCCTTTTTCTTGAGTTGTCTGTTTCCACTGATTTAAAATGTCTTATCTGAATCTTCTTAGCAATTTAACCGATAATTATTCACCCTGCTAGGATTAAAAATGCTTGAGGAATAAGTAGAAAACAGATCTGCTGAGCTGTTAGATTTTCTGAAATAAGTGTTTCCTTAATTCTGCAACTTTTTTGTACATAGAGTATGTCAGACTTCAATCTCATTCAGTAAGAAGCTTTTTTTTGAGAGTGCAGATATTGACATGCTGCTTTTCATATTGTTTCTGTTGCTTTTGTTGCACAGAAATGTAAGAATTCCTTTAATCAGAGTTTAGCTGTTAAACGTGATATGCTCTTGCCATATTAGTTCAGCAGTTTCAAAGTACAGTGTAAAAAAACCCTGAAGAGGCCAATATATTGGTTATATGGGGGTTTCCCATCTCCCCACTGAACCTGAAGGTGTGTCTTCAGGCATGCGGGCCTGTATTCCCTCCAGCTGAAAGGGAAAATAGAAAGCCAATAAAACCAGATGTTTTGTATCTTACAGTTAGGAGAGGCAAAGAAAAGCATGGAATCAGTTCCATAAGTAAACCAACACTGTTAGTTACCTTTCAGGCCTTTATTATTTTGTAGCATTTTATGCACCTTCATTATAAAGAAATCAGCCTAGTTGTGTCTGGGTAAAAAGCGAATGCTTCAGGACACTGTCTGCAAAGGCATTTAGATGCCTGCTTATGTGCAACTGCTTTTTATTTTCATTGTAGATCAGGTGATTGAATACCTTCATAGGTGAGTCATTCTGCAGGATTGACACAATAAAGATCTTTGCCGTGTAGAAGAAATATGTTATTCTAAGGTTAATTATTGTTAAAATACGGTTTCCAAGTACATTTAATACTAGCATAGCATTGGGACTTCTATTGACCATATCTTTCAAATGGGGAAATTTCATTCAGTATTGAGTGATTAACAATGCCCAGGTTTACTTAACTTGGATTCTTATTTGCTAATGCTTAGAACAGGGAGGAAACCGTTGTGAAAATTTTCATTTGCCTTTATTTATAACATTAAATTACTTATGCATTTCTAGGTGAGTTCTAGCATTAGGAAAATAATTTTTGTAAATTTAAGAGTTAATTTCTCAATTTGTTTTTTTTGGGGGGGGGGAGACGTTTTGTGAGGTTCTATAAATACTTTACATGCAACAGTAGAGCTAATGTGCAAATTTTTAAGAAGTGGCTTCTGTTTGGTCATTTTTATTCTCCTAATCTGTTATCCATTTACTTCAATACCTTCATGAAAATACAACTGTAGAAACAAGAACTGGATTTCTAGTTATTTCTTAGGATGCAGATGTTATATAGACTTTTACAGTCTGAGGTTTGTTCTCAGTTCACTGTAGGCATGTAAGGATTCAGGGCCAGGTTGGTTTTTTTTTTTTTTTTTTTGAGTTGATATCTAGCTGAAAAGTTTGCTCTAAAATTCTGATGATAACCTAATTTGGGTAAAGTCTTTAAGGGAAACTCTTAACTTTTGTTAAAAGATTGAAACTCTGCACATCACAGCCAAGCCTATGCACTTTGTTGAACAGTGCAAAAATGCAGTGCATTCTGGCTTGCATTTCTCATCATTTATTTTTTACATTTAGTTGTGCTTTCCAGAAGTGACTGCTAACATTCCAGTTTTCTCCTCAGCAAGTTGTTTTTACAAAACTGTGACCGGTATCTTACTAAAAAGCAGCATTTGTATTCGCATGCTCTTAGGAAATCACCAGGCCATCTTCTGCTTTTCAGCTTAGAAAAATAACTTTGAGGAGAAATCTGTTTTCTCTGTAGGACATACAGATGTAGAACATATAGATGTATTTATATGTACATACATACATATGTGTGTGTTTTTTCCAGAGTGAAATGAAAGTTTAATCCCAGATGATGATTATTGCCTGGAAAGTAATTAATTACCAAAGACAATCTATTACAGTAGAAGCTATTTTGAAATTATAGCGTTGGCTATATTCAATTTACAGGCTTCTGGACATGACAAAATGAAGTCTGTAAGTTTTTTAGAAACTGAAAATGAGACAAATAATTATGCTGTTAGTGTCATTATTAAAAGAATATTTCCTTTTCCTTACTGATCAATGTTAAATGCCGAAATTTCTGCTTTCAGATGTAATTATGATTGTAACATTTGTGATCCAGCATTTTTCTTGTTAATTTGTCACTCAATGCCACTGGGAAGGAACATTTTTCACGAGAGATTATTTACTGGACTGGAAAGTTGTATGGCTTTGTGCTTTATTATTTTCATAAGGTGGCGAAGTTTTCCTGGTCTGTTTCTGAGAGAGGAAAAACAAAACAAAAAACAAACAAACAACAACAAAAAAAACCAACAAGTAAAATGCTCTGACATTTTTCCTGAGAAAAGACCACCCTACAGTTTGATAGGTTGTATGTTTTTCTGCTGCTTGATGATTGATGCTTCTCTGGCACACAGACGTGTCTTAGGAGCGAAAAAGTGAGGGGAGGATGGTGCTAATATTACATATCACTTGAAAGGACACTGTGTAGTCATTTCAATTAGTTTTATTTTTGTGTCCATTGTTTACCATATGTTTCTGAAGCTTGGAATGCGCTCATGTTCCACTGGGTGAATATTTTCCCTGTGTGTTTCTAGTGGAGTTCAAACAACTTGTCTAGTTAGTTCCTCATCTATCATTCAATTTTTTTTATTTAATTTTTTTTTGCTACAGCAGCAGTTTCTGCTCCCGACTGTCTGAGGGATCATTCCACATATATAAAGTGACTCTTCAGTGCTAGAAGCCGTGTGCGCGCGCGCGTGTGTGTGTGAAGTGAGCTACTGGCTAAAATTTTCCAAACCATCTCTGATGGCTTACCAACTTATACCATTAATAATTAAGAAGTCCATAAGTAATAGAGGAGCTCTCAAAACATTGTCCTGTGTCCTTTGAAACTTTGACATTATTCCTCTAAAGTGCAGAAAGCATTAGAAGTTGTTGGAAGTCTCTATGTATTAAAAATAGTGACAGAAAAATGACCACTTAAAGGACGAAACATATAAACAGTTAAGATAGAGAACACGACGTGGTAAATTTGATAGTCATACACATGATTTGGTGGTTTTATTTGCTGTAAGAACAGGCTTTCAATACTAGTTTAGATTTCCATGTTGCAGGAGTGTGTGTAGCCTGTGTGTTCAAGCAAGCTTGTTGACATGCTTTAAAAATGAGAGCTGCTACTGGCTCATCAGTCTTTTGCAGGCTGTTTCTTCCACCATCTTTCCTTCCTACCAGCAATAGTAAAAACTTCATGTTTTGTTGTAGATCTTTGTGTTTCCTCTCTTATGTAAGTGTCCATGCTCCCCAGCTATGGGACTACCAGCAAGTCAGGCTTCAGTTCCCATTAATGCAAATTCTGTGTGCATACTGTGTTCAGTTTTGGGCCCCTCACTACAAGAAAGACATGGAGGTGCTGGAGTGTGTCCGAAGAAGGGCAACGAAGCTGGTGAAGGGTCTGGAGAACAAGTCTTAGGAGGAGTGGCTGAGGGAGCTGGGGTTGTTTAGCCTGGAGAAGAGGAGGCTCAGGGGAGACCTTAGTACTCTCTACCTGAAAGGAGGCTGTGGGGAGGTGGGGGTCAGTCTCATCTCCCAAGCAACAAGCGATAGGACAAGAGGAAATGGCCTCAAATTGCACCAGGGGACGTTTAGGTTGGATATTAGGACAAATTTCTTCACTGAAAGGGTTGTGAGGCACTGGGACAGGCTGCCCAGGGAAGTGGTTGAGACACCATCCCTGGAGGTATCAGAAGACAAGTAGATGGGGTGCTTAGGGACATGGTTTAGTGGTAGACTTGGCAGTGCTAGGTTAAAGGTTGGACTGGATGATCTTAGAGGTCTTTTCCAACCTAAATGATTCTATGATTCATCAGAAGGTAACTATTAGTAACATTGATATTTAACCTACAGTGTTTGAGAGCATTAATGCTTGCAGTATGTAAATCTGAAGATTTCTGTGGTTCTGCTAATTCCCTGTCTTGGTAAGCTGATGGATTTTCATGGATATGGCAAAGGATGAGACGGCCAGACAAAAGAGGCAGAGAAACAACAAAGGTGGGTTGCACAGCTTTAGTTCCGAGAAGCTGAGTGAGAGGGGGAAGAGATGAAAATAATTGAAACTTAAGACTGTTTTGCTATAAACAAGGGAAGAAGAATCTACTTACCAGAATTGCTTCTAAATAAACAGAAAAGGAAACCACCAGAGGGAGATACAGCGTAAAAGTAAGGTCACTTTTCCAGGAGTGGTGAATTGAAAACATTAATTACAAAGGAGAGGGGAGGGGGGAGATTCTGTGCTCAGAACTAGTTTAAAATTTATTGGGGAGAAACCAACAGGTTATTCAGTGGCAACTTTATTAATAACGTATTTTATTATTTTTCTGAAGTTGGTGTGTTTCTGTTGCATTTATTGATGATTATTCCAAAGTGTCTTTGGAAATTTATTTTATTAGCATCACTTTCATGTACAGAATACATCATTTCATAGTACTAAGTACTGTGAATTTATAGGTCTGTTGAGGAGCTCCACTAATCCACAAATCAGATAATAGATTTCTACACTGGATATTGCCCTAAAGGGAAAAGATAGACTTTGGTTCATAAGTCACCAAAAATTAATAGACACCTTATATCATTCAGGCCAGAAATTGTTTCAGAATATATATGTTTTTCTGGTTGTTTTGAGGTATATATAACACATTCTGAATGTAGAGAATACCAAGAAATGTCTTTAGGTGTGATATTCATTGAGTTTCACTGTTTTGTTCTTCAGTACCATTTTTAATTTTCATCAGTATTGGTGATTTTCATAAATTGGCATGTGTTTGAGGTTTGTTGATGTAGTTTTTGAGTTCTTGGAAGCCAGGTGCATCATCTTCAGCATAGCATTAAATACTTAGGTGCTTTCTGTCCCCAGTTTCACCACGGAATCTGTTTTTTTGTTGTTGTTGTTTGTTTGTTTGTTATTTTTTCCTCTCCAGCTTGGAATAAAAGGAAGAATTTATATTCTAGATCATAAAATGTGATTGTAATTTATTTGGACTGGCAGAACTGTGTAAGTGTGCAGTCATGGTATATACTCAGTTATGATGGCTACATCCTAATAGAAAGTGTCCAGTTTTTTTCCTCTAATTCAGGACAAAAATAACTGTGGCTTAAAGTTTAAGCATTACTTATTCTTTAAGTCATTCTCTACAAACACCACTTATTTAAAGCAGCTATTATTGAGCACCACTTCTTTACCAGGGCTGTGCTGCCAGCTGTAAGGATGCTAAACTTTGTGCTTGCAACATCAATCTTAATCTCTTTCAGAGTGGAAGATTTCTACCAGCAAGAGAACAAGTTTACTTTCCAATTTAAAACAAGTCAGTCATTTGGGAGCTTTGTTTGAGTTATCTGTTAATTTTTGCAAATAATGTAGTTGCTTAATTCTCCAAGATGATCTTTAAATATGTCACTTGAAAGGAAGGAAAATAAATATTTAAGCAATGTAACTTTTTTTGAAAAACATAATTTGATCATTCTGGCACTTAACTATTAGCTGTTTTACAAATATCTTGAAAAGGAAGTAAGATAAGTGAATATTCTTTGATACTAAAAACTTACGTTTTTAATAAAAAATAAAAACTTTTTTTGAATAACATTACGTTGGCAATTGAGTTATTGTCAGCTTGCAAGAAACTCATCCCAAATGAATGTAGCTAGATAGTTTTGTAGGACCAGATCATTTGGTTTAGATAAAAGAAAAGTAAGGCTCTTTTTCCAAAAAGAAGACATTAAGCAGAAAAAATGTTAACAAGGTAATGAAATAAGGAGTTGTATCTGTTGTAAAATTAATGAGTTTCTGGATTTTCTTGTCAGCAATGCAAATTAAGCCACTGCTATCTAATATTGTAATCTGTTCTTGAAAGCAGTAATTTCCTAGTTCATGGACTTCTTTAAAAATTTTGAATTAATTGCAGTGAAAGATGATAAAGAGCAGTTGCCCCCTATAAGTAGGAACATCTCTATAGATCTTAATTTTTATGATCTGCTTGATGGGTCTGAACAACTGGAAAACCTTTTTACTCTCCAGGGTCAATAGTAAATTCAGATTTAATGCTCCGAGTCACCGTGAAAGACCAGAATCGGAACCTTTGTTATTATGTGACTTTTGCATTCCTCCTGCTCTGTCTCCTCTCAAATTTTCTGCCTGATCTGAGTTATTTTTTATTATCCTTCTTAAGAAGATGATTTCCTCCCTTTCTCCCTGCCCTCTTTTTCTTGACCAACAACCATCGATACGTTCTTGTGGTTAAAACTATAAAGAACAGGCTTTTCCAATCACTCCATGTTGCTCTGTCTTGTGTTAGGAGCTACTGCTGCATCTGGATGGACTGTAATCTGGAAGAATATCTGCAGTGCTACCTTTGTTACCATCTTGGGCCCTGTAACACATTCATCTCTGTCCCAGCAACTGCTGTCTGTTGGAGATGTGTTGTCATACATCTGTGTACATACATGCATGTTGTATGTAGAGATGTATGCATAAGAGAACCAGGAATCATTTTCAGAGTATGATTAGTATGATTTTTTTAAATTGTTCTTTCATCCTTGAACCAAGAGTGATTATAAACCTTATTTAGCTGATCCACTTGATTTCCAAGAATGGTTTGCATACTGTACAGAAACTGGGAGTAATATCAGTAACTGATCATTTTTAGAAACAGGGATGTATAATGTGCCCAGAGGGAGAGTGGGGAAGAGTAAAGGAAATATTTGTGAATGTTTGTGAATTTTTGAGAAAGTGAAATGTACTAAGATTTAGAAATGTGTCAGTTTTATTGTGAATTATAGTTTAAAGGTTTTAGATTTTGAAAGCTGGGTTGGGAAGACTTCAGTTTGGCAGTGCTTAGGTATGAGCTTGATCTGTAACTTTGTTATAAAATTTGTTTACTTATTTATGTAGTGTATTGTAACCAAGCAGGAATTGAAACAGTAAAAAAAACAATCTGGCATCTGATTTAAAAAAAAAAAAAGTCCTAAAATTCAGATGCTTTAAAATTCATTTTTGGACCATTTCAAAAACAAGTATATATGGTTACTATAAAAATTAGGACTGCAATTTGAAACTGTTTTGCTACTGTATGTATGTTTTTAATGGTATCTTCATGGAATTATAAGGCTTTGAATTTGAGTCATTTCCAAAACTAAGATGTATAAAAGTAATGTTAGTGTTGTTTTCTTCTATGGATTCCAGTATTTGTGTCTTCATAGTTATGCCGTATCTAGATTTGAACTTCCATTTAGAATTAAGATTTGTTTTCTTACATTTTATGGGCCCTTTTTTGTCTTCTTCTAAGGGCATGAGCGTTTTCTGCAAAAGGACCATTTTTTAATGAAGCAAATATTCAGTTGCTATGTACTGATAAACCAATAGTCTATTTTATATTGAAGTGGGAAAGTACATTCTGATATTATGTACCACAGATGTATTTCAGAAGACTTTAAAGTGTGATTTGGGAGAAAAAAAATAGACTATTTGTAATATTCGTGCTTTTATAATTAGGTGTTTCAGATATAAGGCATCAAAATAGTGAATGTGGTAGTGTAAACATAAACATACATACTTGCCTGTATGTGTGTTTATACATATATCTCTGTATTGGTATCAGACACGGGGAGACAGAGCAGGCAGCTTATATTATTACTAAGTTCATTATGAATGTTTAAATTTTGGAATTTCCTATGATACATCCAACTGCTTTTACAGAAAGCCACAGCTGTATATAGCGTGAAAGAAAACGCTAGGATGTGCTAATGCCATTGTGTCAGCATGTATTGGTTCAGGTTGTACACTGGGGAGCCTGCAAAGCATTTCCTTTGGTTTTATTGTTATATGATGTCTAGGTTTTTTTCAAAATTGTCGTTTAATTATGCACCCTTTAAGCCCCAACTTAAAATCTTGGGCAGAGTTTTGTCTTCTTAGCTTTCTCAAGCTTATATTTTGAAGAGTGTGTGGAGGAAGGCTGTACTGCCTTGTAAAGAAGCAATTCAGAAAAAGTAAAAGATTCTGCATCCATCCTCTCCACTGCTGACGGACAAGTGTCTGTTGTGTGTCCGTGCACATAGGGGATTAGGAACATGCTCTATATTAAGGCTGTTGTACAAGCTTGCTCTGTCTTTCGTAAGAGGATCATGAAATTTGCCTTCACATTCCTTTCTGATTCATTTAGCTAAAGAGTAGAAGAGAAGTGTGTGGCTCTGCCTATGGTTTTTCTACCATTGTTTACTGTGTATTATATTGTGTAATCCGTCAGCCAACTTTAATTTCACAAACCATTCATTGTGTTTAAACAGTGCATTTCTTATATTAAATATTTATGGAAGTCTTTGGGAAGAATACATTAAAATGGCAGATGGAGGTCGTTTCAAGCATTTTCTTGATTGAAGGCTGGGGACCCCTGTGAATTTGAAGTCTGCTTTCAAGGAAAGTTCACAATGTCTGATTATAACCCAGGCAGGCAAGAATTCCACCAATTCCCTGCACTGTGATTTCAAAAAGCAATGGCTGCCTACAATCTTCATGCTTCAGCACCTTTCATTTTGAAATCATTTGCAAGTGCACTGAAGAATGGTGAACATGAAACATTTACAGTTGTATTGCTTATTAATAATTCAACAGACCTGCAACTTTTGCACATTAAGATTACTTTACTGATTGATTTTTAACTGCTAAAGCTAAGTGGAAAATCTGGCTTTTGATGACAGTCCAATTGAGATATGTATGTTCAGACTCGCGTCAGTAACCTGAGATTTTTGGTAGTGAGGTGTAAAAGGAGCCAGGCAGAAGGACGTTTTTATGTCAGACAGGCAAGGGGTCCCCGGTCCTCAAAGGAGAGGGCAGATGATGTCTACTGCCTTGCCTCTGCTAGCTGACCTTTGTGCTTTGTACTGCTGCTTCTTCAAAAGATGTCATGGGCATCTCTGCTGTGTGCAAAGACTAATCGGCAAAAACATTTTATTTTTAATTCTTGACATGAATTTCACTAGTTTATCAAGTACGGTAGCTTGTGATTTTAATTCATATGACTCGATATCAAAATAACATTTGTATTATTTTTTGCTTGTTTCATATTGTCTTTGATCATGAGCTACTTTCAGTGATGACTGCAAAACCAGAACCCAGCTTTTTTCTTGCTAGAAGCTTGTACTCCAAGTCCTTTTCCACTGTTCTTGTGGAAATGTTTTCATTACCTATATTCACAGGAAAATGAATCTAAGCTGATCTATTTGTTAAGAAATGAAAAGATAGACAGTATGAGATGCAGTCTTTTACGCAAACTAGAATTCATATGACTAAAGGCATATCTGGCATTCTATTTTTTTTTTTTTTGACAACTTTAAACATGTTCAGAAATATTTGAACTGTTAAAATGGTAGAGAAACATTTAGGAAAGTATACAGCAAGATAGTATCTGTAGACAAATATTTAATCTTTTTGTTCATTTATTCATAAACATATGCAAAGATAATATGAAATTTTGTAGTACCTAAAATAAGGTGGAAGAGAAATAACAGAAGTACTGATGCACTGAGAGACAGGCAAAGTCCACTTGAGTGTGATACTCATCACACACACACAAAAAATTCATTAGAGAAGGCATCATTTTAGTCAAGTTTCATGACTGTAGCATGCCATTTAGAAAAGTGTCTTTGGGGAAAAATACAGCAGCTAATGTGTTACCATCTGGAGGAACCTACATTTTGCTTTTCTTTGCTGGAATAACTCCAGTGTTTTCCCTTTGCAAAGTAAATTTATTTTTGTCATTTAAACTTTTTGACATTTTCCATGTAAGCCATATTTATGCTTTTGCTGTTCATAAATTCTGGAAAGTTCAGGTCTGAAAAACTGAGTTTTGTCCCTAAGCATTTCCTTTTAAAATTTATACACTGTGTAATAGTTATTTATTATCTATTGGGAGTATTGTACCCACCATTTCATGGGTAGATAAAAATAAAAGTTTCTTGCTGCACAGTCTGTTGTTAGAGCAAGTAGCATGCAACCTCAGCAAAAATGTCTGTACCCCCCAAAAAAATCAAAATGAAAGCAAGCAAGTCAACCCATAATGGGCTTGAAAGAAACAAATTAAATATGCTTACTACTTCTGCAATGATATGTTTGGTTTCATTTTTTTTAGAAATTATTCTGTCATTCTCTATGTGAATTGTCATAATAGCTGTCTACTCTGTGCAGACTGGGTGGTTTAATCATATCTTTGACCTTAACTAATGCTGGTGCCAAAGATGACATGCTTATGATGGAGGCTGTTATTGGTAACGGGCAGAAAATTGTTACTAATAACTTAGTCACCTTAATTCCATTTACTCAGCTTTACTTATTTATTTTTAAGTAGGAAGATGGCTTGCAGCTTGGTTTGTATGTAAACGATGAACATAAAAGTGTTTTGGCATCTGTTTTACTCAGAAGTTGTTTCGTAAGATTTGATTTGAATGTAGAAATCTCATACTTTTCTGTGAATAAGTTATGTACGCATTAGATTTACAGTGTTGTCTGTCAACCATTTTTTTCAGTTGTGTGAACACAAGATTTATTTTATTTTACCTTAGATTTTATTTACTTAAGAACTTGTGGTTTTGCTTTGAATTTCTTTTAAATGACTTGTTGGGTGTTTTGAAACTCCCTGAACACACAGATGATAAAGTTAGGGCTGAATTCAAACCTAAGAAAATAATGTCCATAGAAAATGGAGGGAGAAATTCCTTATATATGAAATTTCAACTGTATTCTAGCATTGTTTGGCCATGTTGCTATAATATATTCACTGTAAAAACTAGAAGCAGTGTAAATAAGTGAGTGGCAGTTGCCTCAGGCAGAAATTTTTACTGGTGCAATGAGATAAAAGTAATTAAGAAACATGTAGACTGATGGGTAATTAAATCCATGGGAAGCATTTTGTAACTAATTACTATGTTCTAATCACAGATTGCTTTCTATTTGTCAAGGTAAGTGTATATAATTACACAGTTCCTCTTTTCTTTCATCTAAAATCATCCCAGTTGGATGAGTATTTTTTAAGCAAGCCCAAACCTCTTAGTTTTTGGCAGGTTTTTTTTCCTTGGAATAAAATAAACAAAGTGGTGGTCATCTTACTGCATGAATGCAGGTGGCACAGCTGTCTGCACTTACTGTTGATGCTCTCTGCCATGCTTGCCTCATGTCATGCTCTGTGGCATGTTATTCTCATTGGTCCTGCATGTTTTTACTCTGCTTAGATGCCAAACTGCATTCTGATACACATCGTTAGACTGAATCAAACACTAACATTTAAGCATCCTAATTGAATGTCTTTGTATGCCTCAGCTTTTCAAGTGCAAATATTTTAATACCTGAAAAAGAAAGATTTCCTTTTGTTAGGGAAGGTGGTATAGTTTAGATAAGGCTTAGTTAATACGTGCTTGGTTAAAGTTCACCTACTCAGCTTAGTTTTTTTCCTAATGTGACACTTCAGTTTGACTTTAAGTTGGTTTATGATTTCAGATTAACAAGGTGTTTGAGATAAATCTAACTCCATACTTATACTTCAGCTTGCATTGGAATTCAGAATTTCCTGGCATGTCTTATCTAAGCCCAGAATTTCCTTGCATCAAGACAAAAGCATGGAATAATTAGGGTATGAAAATAGTGACTATGTTTGGAATTGCTATTCAGTACACTATCCTTTATTACAAAATCACGGATTCATCTGTAATCAGTTAACTTGGCGTTTTCTCCTGCATTGTTTACATCTTGACAAATGACTGAAGTGGGGAACGTGAATAAGTATTGATCTCTCATGTCAGACAACTGCCATGAATATGCAGCAAGCCTCTTGTACCTTTCTCCAGTGATGGTCACACTAGATGCTTTGGGAACGAAAATATCTAGAGAAAAATTTATCTCCTTCATCCAGGCTGTAATACATCATTTGGAGCCTATCCTTTTCAGGGCTTCTTTCTTTTTTTTTTTCCTTTTTTTTTTTTTTGGTGTGTTGTGTTTATTTGCATAGCATTTCATTGGCTATATTATCACCTCTTGGTTCAGTATAGTTTATGCAAGTTTTACAATGAATTTAGCTTTGACTTACTGTGGATAATGCTGTATCATCAAAAAAATTTTGTGCGCCTATTCCATGGTTTTTTTGGATCATTTGTCTGTTGAATACACCAACCTTAGTATAAATCTGGTAACTTCTCTATATTGTAAAAACTGACAAATTATTCCTAACATTTGCCTTCTCTCTGTAGCAAGACAATCCACAAGAGGTGTCAGTCCACCTATTCTATGAAATACTACTGCATCTAAAAGTTATTGGTAAAGGACATTTGAAAACTGCTTGGAAATCCATTGCACTGTTTTGCCTAAATTATCCTTATTGGTATGCTGACTGAATTTTTCAAAAAAGTGTTACTAATGTGTGAATTCACATAGACATAAGGAGATGTAATTAACATCGACATAAATACAAGTTTGCCTAAATGTGGAAGAGAGTTTCATTAAGAATATAGGTATTATGATTCCAGAATAAAATCTAAGACTTGCCTACCTATCACATGCAGTTTGGGGCTCAAAGGTATTTAATCTCTTATGTTTAAAATTCTTCAGGGTATTTTTAATACATAAGCGTTTAAGAACTTAAAATTAACAGGCACATTCTTTATGCAGTATGTTTTCGAAGCATATCAATTACTAAACCTCACTGACACTTGGTAGGTCTTATGTTCTTACATCAGAAATGGAGAAGTTAAGTGTCATTCACATCCTTATGTATAGTACAGATATGATTTGATTTGCACCATCCTGTTTGAACTTGGAATTGTAGCTATTACAGAACTTTTTCCAGATCAGATCTTCTTTTTCGACTTTGTGTGTATAACGAAAAAACACATCAAAAGTGTTGTGACAGCTGAAATGCTTGGGCCTGTCAATGGGACACTGTAACTGCTTCTGTTGTGGAACAGCTACTGACCTCGTCTAGGACAATTTGCAGTTGATTTATAGGAAAAAGAAACCTTAAAATGAACAGGCAAGATGTTAAGCTTTATTTTCAAAGCTAATAGAAAACTAGCAGTGTGCTCAGACAGGCACCTTCCATCTCTTCCCACCCCTGGCCATCTGTACTGGCTCCTGTACTGCCCTCCCTCCTGAGACAGTGCACTGTGAGGCTGCGCTGAGCATCTGGGGAGCTAGTACAGATTAAAAGTAGACATTGTTATGAGGAGGGGGAGAGGTTAGGCTTCGTAGGGGTTAATCATAGAATTTCTTTATCCTTTTCCACTGCAGTGTGGAAGGGAGGAGAAACAGGTGCCTGGGGAAACCTTGTGACTGTTTAAGTCACAAAATCTTTTTTTGTTTTGGTTTGCTTTTCTGTTGTTGTTTTGTTCTTGTCATGGGTGTTTTTTTTCCCTGAATACATCTCTTAGTTCTTTCTACGGGTGCGTATCTCCAGGAGTTCAGGTTGATCAGTGTCAGGGCTGTCCACTGCCAAGTGCTCTTCCTTCCTACTGCCCGTTCTGGTGGCATGCTTTTTGAGCAGCCAGACAGAAGGCCGCTTCAGAGTGCTGCTTGACTGCCTCAGCTTGCTGTGCGAATGGCAAGTGGGGAACAGAACCGTGCAGCAGATGGGAGAGTAGGACCATTGCAGATCCAATTGATATCCTCTTAAGCTGCTGTAAAGCAGGCCCCTTAGAAGCAAAAAGCAAGGGTTTGGAAGAAGCAGAACAGACCTGGCAATGAAAGTAGGCTTGGTTTTCAGACTTGGAGTGTGACAGAGTGTTGATGGGACAGAGTATTGGTGGTTGATGAAGAGGTGTCTACCAAGTCCTGTCTTTACGGTGAGGCAGTACTGAAAGTTATGTTTCAACATTTAGGTCTATAAAGATGGCTTAGAGGGAAGGGGTGAAGGAGAAATCTCTCATGAAATAACTACTCCAGAGAAATATGTCCCTTGAGAGCTATCGTTTATAAACTTTTCATTTTCAGTATCCAAGGTGTTAAGAGTGAGATTTTTAGAAATTACATGGATGTTTATACAGGACCTGGCACTATGTAGACTCGCATTCCTCCCATGTTAGAAGCAGTTATGGTAAGAAGAAAACTTATCTGCTGACTTTTTAGTTATAGAAACAGAAACAAGGTGAAGTGCACTCTTTCAAAAACACTTTAATTTCTCATTTCTAAAATGCATTCATTATTTGAAATAAAAAGTGTATCTCCGATGGATGGCATTAGCCATGGAGTGTTTGCAATTTAGGAAAGAGTTAAGTGCTCTTCGTAGCACAGATGAATGTTATTTATTTACTGAGATCGTTCAGGCATCAACTAATAATGTTAATGTTACACAGTGTGATGCAAGTCTTTCTTAAGAACCATTTTTGGAGAAATTAAGTATGACCACATTACAGTCACAGCTGTGCTTGTGGTTCATGTAAGCATACACCATCTAGTTTGAAATAAGCCACTTTTTTGTATTAGTAGTACTGTAACTTCAAGTCACCAGAATATTTGTTGAGGTTCTCTAACAGGTTTCTGCTGAGTTCTGTGCTGTTAGTGTTATCTTCCAACAAATGCCTGGGATAGCAGCTTCAGGCCAGCTTAATGTGGATGTGTCCAAGCTAAAGCAGTAATGCATTACGTATGCGCTGAGTGTGTATTGTTTCTTTAAACTAGCATTTTGTTTAGAACTTGATAAAGACAACAAACTGATGATATTTAAGCCATCAAAAATCTTTCAGGTTTTTAGTCACCTCTAAATTGGATTGAATTCTAATTACTGAGTCTGAGATTAAATGTATTATTGCCATTACACAGAGTCATCCAGTCTCCCATCCTTCATAAATCCAGTAGTTATACTGTGGTGAAATTGTTTATATTTTCTCCCACTGACTTAAACAATGCTAATTTCCTCATCCTGACTCTTGTGAAATTATGTAGAAGTAACAGTGTTTTAATAAATGTTGTAAAATTAGAACATACATTTTAAGTAATGACATTGAAATGCTTTGGATTAGAAACCAGCAGCCTTTGCACTTCAGAAGATCAGATGCTTAAGTAAAATACCATTTTCCTATTGAATACACAGGAATGCCCTGGGGATTAACACTTTAAGATGGACTCTGCAAGCTCCACAGCACATCAGTAGAGCTTCTTTTCTGCATAGAAATAGTTTTAAACATTCTTTAAATGTATTTTTTACTGGAGAATCAAGTCCAGTCCTTATAACTCATGTAAAATTACTGTTCTGTAGTAAGTTTCCTCTAGAAACTTTGTGATTCATTTTTTCTGCACTACCTGTCCTTTTTAATGCCAATCAACTTGTATTTGTTAGAAATTTGCCTTGATTAGGAAATAAAACTTTTGAACAAAACTCATCATTTTGCTTTTCTATGCAGCTTAATGTGGGCTGAATAACAAGATGCCTAGTTCTTTTTCTGGCAGATATTTAGGTGGTCCTGTATGTTTCTGTTGTTTTTATAAAATTTGAAGTGCAAAAATTTCTTTACTAGCAGTCTGCACCTTGGCTAATTGGTGCTGAGGATGGCACTAGTCAGGTCTGGGCAACCTCCTGCTGCTGGTTTCCCAAGTTACAAGTCAGAATTGGCTGCTGACAGCAAGCCAAATAACTTCAGCAAATACTTAGGACAATGGGCACTGAAAGGCACCAAGTCCCTGAAATAAGTCAGTGGTTTATAGACACTGAGGCTTTTCTGAGGATCTCTTAAGCTGAGCCACATGGTGCTCAGCTAGGAAATTGATTGATGGTTTTACAAAGAAAAAAATGTTTATGAAAGAATGCTTTTCTTACAGATTATCCTGCATTAATATATATCTGATGTGCCTGGCAATGTTTCAGCAACTGGATTTTTGCCAAGACTTGACACTCCTGCAAGACACAATACAGTTTGTGTCTAGCAGTACAGAGCTTTTTGTTTTATGATCCTGTTTTTAATGAGGCAGATGATTTCATATGAATTCTCCTCTAAATCGGTAACACTTTTACGTTGTGATAGTTATATGTTAAATTGTTTATCCAGGCTAAAGTGGAGTCCATTTTTATATGTTTTTGCTTCTCATCCAGAATTTCAGTCTATTGTATCATTCTGTTTCAGTGATTAGAATAAACACAAAAGGTAGCAGAAGCTCTCATGTGAAGTTAAAGAATTACACAATCCATGCAAAATGTACTAACTAGGTTCCCTGTTCTCATATATCATGAAAATAAGCTATGAGGTGTTTAAATACCTTTGTAAGGATTAGTGCTGTAGGAAATCCATGGGAGCTGGGAGCCTGAATCCCTCTGGAGATCTGACTTTAATAATTTCGGAGTACTTGAGAAAAGTTGGATACTAAATATCCTTATTAGAGTTATGTACAGGTGAATTTAAAGGTTTCTTTTGTGCAATTTGTGCTGTTGATTTCATATATTTGCCATACTTTTCTATAGAGCATGAGAGGGAAAAAAGGCATTGATGTGCAGTGGGGAGAATTACTAAATCCTTCCTCTCAATCTGGCGGAGCCACAGAACTTAGTCATTCTCAAACTGCAGCACAGAAATTGCTCGGGCTATGGTTCCCTTATGTTAAATTTATAATTAAGGGATGGAGCAAATGAACGATTTTACTTTGAACTTTGACTTACGTCCAGCCTCCCTAACATCACTAGTGAATGATTTTTGAAGCCCAAAAGCCTTCATATGATTCAAAGTGATTGAAAAGATGTGTGTGATTTCTTTTATAGGAGAGGCTTTAACAAACCATCACTGAGGCTGAATTATTTCTCATTACTAGCAGAGGGTGGTTCATTTAAATTGAGTTTAAGGTCGTTGACAGGGCAGGTTGAAGGGGAGGAAAGAGAGGGGTTACACATCATGGTTAAATGTGTTGGAACAGACCTGCAAAACAGAATGCAGACTGTCAGTCTCAATATTTGTTCTCTCATGCATAGAAACATACACAGAGAGAATATGCAGAAAAACTATTGCTCCAGTGGCATGCATTCAAGCATGTGGTGTGATGAATTGCTTGGAAGCCTAGTGATAAGGAATATTAACAACCTGAAGAAAGAGAATTATTTAACTGTCCCATACTATTGATTATTGTCACTTACTTTTCTTCAGGTATTAGAAGAAGTGGACTAGAATAGTTGGACAAGTCACTGTAATTGCAAGTTGCAACTTGTGAGTCTGTCCTTTTACCTATGCAACGTTTGCTATATTTATTTTAAGACCTGCCCTTTCATAATGTGATAGAAGCCTGCTTTCTTAAAGCTTGGTGCCCTGTGATGCTGATATTCTTATCCACTAGAATGACCCCCACTTCCTTCCTCATGGGGCCTGTACCATGCCCATGGTGCCAGAGTTGCAGTTTATGCAGCCTGCTGGCTGCAGCCAGAGAAGCTGAGTCCTGTCTGCCTTCCCTTAAGTGGGGCACCGCCTTGGGCCACGCTTCTCCAACTAGTTACTAGCGTTCATGAAAGCTGTGGGAACTTACTGCTATTGGGATTTCTGGTTTTCTGTGAAATTTGATTGAAAATGGCCGATGAGTTAAAAAGTTGATGGGATAGAATGATACATGCACAGCATCATCATGCAAGGCTTGTTATCTTAGGTATTCTGATTAGAGATTTATTTCTTTAATAAGTACAAGCTTAAGGGATCTGAGTCCACATTGGAGGTTTGAATAGGAGGATTCAGTTACAATATTGGGATTTAGTAACTCAGTTCTTATTTGTCTATTCTTCTGTATTCCTGCAGAACAATGATTTAAACTGATGCCTTGTAAGTAAGAGTGACATCAAAACCCTTGTTGGAGTAATACCTGTACATCTAAATAAATGAGGGGAACTTCACTGTAATCCCGAGATAACTTCTGATACTTTGTTCAACAGGAGGAGAGGAATGTATTTCTCGTGAAAGATTTCTTCTACGAGGTTTCAGTTTATTTATCTATGCCAATCTATAGTTAATGCTGTGTGGTGTTATTTAACCCATCAGTTCTGCTCATTTTTCTGATTTTTGTTTGCATTCATGTGTTCAGGTTTGTTCTTAAAATGCTTCTTTCCCATGGCTGGGCCTCAATAGACCAGTATATGAACTGAGATATTGCAGGTATGTCTAGAGGTTCACTGTAGGTTTCAGGGAAGTGTTTTCATTCTGCATTGTTTTTGGTTTTTATGCTTACATTTTTCAGTGCTGTGATCTTTAATTAGAATTTACTGTATGCTTTAATTTTCCTTTGAGGCAAAATGCTGAAATAGGTCATTGCTTTTTGTATTTTACTAGAGGGCAGAGATAGGAGAGAGGAATCTTTCTGAAAATATGGTAAGCTCAAAAAGCCACTTTAGTCCCATCTATGAACTTATTCTGTAGGGACAAAAAGATGTGTTACACTGTGACTTAAGAGTCACTGTAAGCCTGTATTAAATTATTTGGAAATTCAGGCACATGCCCCTGGTCTAAAGCTCATACTGTTGAAAAGGAGCTGTTGGCAGTCAAAACATGCTGTATAAGAAACAACACTTCTCCCACCTCTGAAATAAGGGAAGAACAGACCTCTTCCATTAGGTTTCTTATTGTTTCTGACATTGTTAAAGCTTGTTTTTGTATGTAGTTGAAAGTAGCATATGTATATGGAGCATGTTTCCTCTGCAACAGTACAGAGTATATGATAGTATACTTTTCTTTGTTTGTTAGTTGTGCTTTGGGTTAGATATTTAGTGACTTTGTAGTGCATTGTATGTATTCTCTTTCTTCATCCAAATTAGTGAACAAATTTTGGCATTTTTATTAAAACTGTTCTACAAAATGTCCAGTCTATCATTATCAGAAAATATAAACATATGCAAAACAATCTCCTTTAGTATTGGATCATATTTCCCTCAGAAAAATGAGGAACATTCTTGAATAGCATTTTTATTTGATTTGTGATTCCTCTGTAAAGTTTAGGTTATAATTTACTTTCAGAGTTCATAGTGTCCTGAAAAAAAATGATTCTTTAAGTTCCTCTAAAGATAATTTATGTGTGGAATTCTGAAGCCATGTAGCATTTGCAGAGTTCTTTGACTTGATTACATTGTTGCTGTTAAGTGGATTAGTCATTGAAATGCTGTGCTAATGTTTTTGCTAAGTTTTGAAAGACTGAACATTTTAAATTTTAATACAGCTTCTTAGGCATAGTAGTGACAACAAAAGAAAAATCTCACTCAGTACTTCTGACTCTTCACCCTGAAACTTATTCACAAGAAACTGTTGTAGTATCACCTACAGTTGCAGCTTTTACAATCATATTGAATAAAATCATTTAATATGAATAACAATTACTAGTAAGAGAATTCGTGAGATTTTTGTGTTCATTCAGGGCAACCATACCTGGTTGGTATGTTATTCAAAGGATTTTTCTTTTTATTCTTGACTTGTGAGGATTTTCTGTTAAGACCAACTGAACTGCTGCTGCCTGGAAGGACTGTTCTCCAAACTGATTTCCCTGTGTCCCTTCAAACATCTGGTAAACAACGGTCACTGGCAAGAGTACTATACCAGACAAGTTGCATCGTTCACCCTAACTGCTGTGGTATTTTGTATGTTCCCATCACAATTCCGTGTTCCTGTAGCACGTGTATACCACTGTCAGAATTTGGAACTCAGCCTTCCCTCCGTTCTCCTCTGCTTTCTAAAATGAAATAAACATTCTCTCCTTAGGCACCTATAAACCAGTACATTGACATACCCATTGCAGATTGGATGAGTGTCCTAAAACTGAATTGTGAAATGGTGAAAGGTACTTCCGACTGAAAAGCCAGCTCAGGAAACAGAAGAGCAATACTTAACGCTATTCCTGAAATGTTAAAACTGCTGTGCAGAGAAGTAGTTTCTGAAAATGCAGTTACCTGTTTTGAAGGGAAATGTGATCTCTCAGTGCTAGGGATAACTCATTAAAGAAGTCTTTAAGGCAAGTGTATTATTTTTTATCATGTTTTCCCTAATGACGGCTCTCTAGCAGTTAATGCAGATGATCAGCTGTTATAAGATTTGTACAGTTCAATACCTTTGTAATTCTTTTCTTCAAATTACATTGCTGAATTGTATCATACAAAGCTAAATAGAGCATGTAAAGTTGTTGGTAGTGGGTGTAAGGAACACATTACAGAATTTTTTTTAATGAAGACAGAGACAAGCCTGTATAACATTTGCAAACTTTTGCTAAGTGTTTAAAGAAAACCCATTTAACAAATAGGGATATTACTAGATTATTTCAACAAATCTTTAAAGTTTTTTTTTTTTTTTTCCCAGTGTCATCTGCTCAGTGACTCTTGATGGAATAATAAACTCTTTTTTTGAGCAACTAGACTTGTTTGGATTCTAGTCTAGAAAGGATCAAGTAATTGCACTCTGGATATTCTTTCGATAAAGATTCCTGAACAGAAGCTCATGTCTCTTATTTTTGATTTAATTCATCTTCCTATATTGAGATATAATCAGTTCATCAAAAGGTAAATGACTAGTTAGAATGAGACCTTAATGAGCATTAATCTGTATAAGGAGAAAAATGTTATTATCGTTCAAAACCCTTGAATGATTTCACTTTGACCTCCCTGTGGACATCTCCAACAGATTTAAATTGCGTTTTGATTATGATGTATTTTGGTGGTGTATCACTGAGTACTTTATATAAATTTAGATTAAAGTGGATGCACACCAAAGACCTACTGTGTACTCGGTGAGAATTCAGTAGATACACTTAAACAATTTCATCATTTAGAATTGGGGAAACTCTGTTACTGATAATATCCACATATTTTCCTTTTTCATCAAGTTGAGCCATTTAGAGTTCCCAAGGTTATATCAGCCATTTTAGAAAATATTTTAAGTAATACTGAATATTAGAGGAGATTTCTGACAGAAATTGGGGGCTTATGGTGTGATTTCTATCTGTAGACTATCTAATTTTTAATGAATATCTTACTTATTGTCTTGCTACTAAGCCACTTGAGCTTATTGTCACATGCAGCAGCAAGTTGACATACTTGCAGATACAGGCCAGGTTATTTTTAACGAGTTAATGGTGTTACCTACACTATTGTGAGGAGGTAACTTTAGATAAGGATTGTCATCCTCAGAAACTGTATTTACACCTTACCCCTCCGTATCATTGGCTCACGGAACTGTGGTCCTCTAAGTGCATTCTGTGTCTAGCCAACTGCCTTGCACGTGCTGACTCTGTTTTCCCTGCCTGCCTTTATTCTATTATATAGGAGCATGCCAGATATTTGAACTATTCTCTAACTTTATACAAAGAATAATCCTAATTAAAAATTTGTATTGTCCTTAGAATTCAGTACTTTAAGGTAAAATAAGATGTCTCTGATACATAGAAGGATTGCTTAATTAGACAAACCTTTTTTTTATTAAAGTATTTCTCTGTTCTGTATTATTGCTTGAGGTTTACGTTATATCTTTGATCATAATTTAGTGTGATATCCAGCATTTGACACTTATATTTGTCATTATTTCACTTTCTTCTTAATTATGTTTTTGTGTGACCAGAACATGTAACAGATTTTAAGACTTTGTATTGGGTTTACATGGTAAAGGTTTGGTAGCGGGGGGGGCCACAGGGATGGCTTCTGTGAGAAGATTCCAGAAGCTGCCCCATGTCAGATCAGAGCCAGCTCCAGCTGGCTCCAAAAGGGACGCGCTCCTGGCCAGAGCTGAGCCATGAGCGATGTTGTTTGCGCCTCTGTGAGAGCAGATTTAAGAAAGGAAAACAACTGCTGTGCAACAGCAGCTGGGAGAGAGAGGAGTGAGGAACAGCCCTGCAGACACCAAGGTCAGTGAAGAAGGAGGGCAGGAGGTGCTCCAGGCGCCGGAGCAGAAGTTCCCCTGCAGCCCGTGGTGAGGCCCATGGTGGAGCAGGCTGTCCCCCTGCAGCCCACGGGGTACCACATGGAGCAGATCTCCATGCTGCAGCCCGTGGAGGAGCCCACNACGGCATCCCACGGGAGGGACCCCATGTTGGAGCAGGGGAACAGAGAGTGACCATGAAGGAGCAGTGGAGATGAAGCGATATGGGCTGACCGCAGCCCCTATTCCCCGTTCCCCTGTGCGGCTTGGGGGGAGGAGGTAGGAGAGGGTGGATGGGGGGAAGGTGTTTTTAGTTTGCTTTTAGTTTCTCACTGCTCTAGTCTGCCAGTGATAGTAATAAATTATATTAATCTCCCTATGTTGAGTCTGTTTTGCCTGTGACGATAATTAGTGAGTAGCCTGCTTCTCCTTATCTCAACCCTTAAGCCCTTGTCCATCGTATTTTCTCCCCCTGTTTCTTTGAGGAGGGGGAATGAGCGAGCGGTTGTGGTGGAGCTCTGCTGCTCAGCTCCGTAAAACCACCACAGACTTCTCCCCTAATCCTGGGATAAGTAACAGATCAGAGATTATTCTTCAGTTGAAGTTAGATATAAATCTTTTCTTTGATCATGTTTTCAAATTACAGCAATTCACTTTAACCCAAATTATTTCAAACTAATTTTCAAGTAATTGTAAATTTGTCATGTATAAATGTCCAAAATGTGGTTTCTTCCTACTGTTACTATTCATCTATTTAAAAAAAAAAAAAAAAAGTAAGAAACTTTGAATGAAATAGGACAATAGGCCCCAGCTGTCAAAAATACAAGAAATTTGGACTGGAGAATACTTTCTGGAGGATGAGTTTCCATGTCAAATATCTCTGCCACACCCTGGGAGCTTGTGTGCAAGCTGCTATTGTAGAGTATGAGAGCTATTCTCTTTCTGTGATTGTTATTTAGCTTGGCTACAAATATTTTAAATGATTGAAACTTGATATGCCATGTTACTTCCAAAGAATTAATCAATTTCCTTAAAAACATTATTTAAATTAATCCAGACTCATTAACACTACAAACATGGATATTCAGTAAAAGCCTCCATTAATTAGCACTGCATCCTGTAATATCACAGAATATGCCTACAGCTCATGACCATTTCCTTGAAATTGTGCTGCATGTGACCCTTTGAATCTAATACTTCATCTACAACAGACCGATAGCCTATGTTTTGGTTTCAAAACAGAGAGCGTATGTTACAATGAGTGACACATTACCCTTTTTTTCCCAATGAATTTCTAAGTCATAAACAAGATTTCTCATATCTATAATTTTCAATACGGAGTTTGAAGCATATATCTCATTTGTGTTTTGAAAATAGGCATAGAAATGATACATTTTAGTTCTTTAGCTTTTAAGTTCAGGGAAATACTGCTTTTTCTCATTTAAATAGCTAAAGAGTATTTCTGCAGAGTGCTAGACTGGCCCTTCTGGCGGAGGGTTGAGAACTCTCTGCTTGTAGTCCAAAACCAGCATGAGCATATCAGTAGTTCACAAAGTGTATATATGAGGCATAGAGCTGAGAACAATAATTCCACACTTCAGGGACCTGCATCTGTATGCTGTATACAGGACTAGAGAGCAACAGCTCTAAACTAGTGTCTGTCTGTGTTTTCTGAAATAGTTTTCCTTTGTGTTTAAGTCCCTTTTTGCAAAATTCAAAATGTGAATTTCATCTTATGTGTATTAATGACCAGGGACAGAATTAGCTGATAGTAATTAGTTCTTTGCTGAATCAAGAACACTATTCAAGAAGTAAATTCAATGATGCACCATGGTAAATGCACCAAGAAAATAAAGCAGAAAGAATCTGGGGGTGCTGGTTGACAGTAGGCTCAACATGAGCCAGCAGTGTGCCCTGGCAGCTAAGAGGGCAAACTGCATTTTGGGGTGCATTAAACACGGCATAGCCAGCCGGTCAAAAGAGGTGATTCTCCTGCTACATTTAGCATTGGTGCAGGTTCACCTTGAATATTGTGTGCAGTTCTGGGCTCCATAAAATAAAAAGGATGTTAGGGTCCTTGAAAGCATCCAGAGGAGGGCAACAAAGCTGGTAAAAGGGCTGGAAGGCATGTCCTGTGAGGAGAGGCTGAGGACACTTGGGTTGTCTAGTCTGGAGAAAAGGAGGCTGAGAGGTGACCTCATTGCTCTCTGCAACATCCTGAGGAGGGGAAGTGGAGAGGGAAGTGCCGGTCTCTGCTCCCTGGTAACCGACAGACAGGATGTGTGGGAACAACACAAAGCTGTGCCAGAGGAGGTTCAAACTGGACATTAGGAAAAGTTTCTTTACTGTGAGGGTGGTCAAACACTGGAACAGGCTTCCTAGCAAGGAGTCTGACGCCCCATGGCTGTCAGTGTTCAAGGGATGTTTGGATAATGACCTCAATAATATGCTTTAACTTTTGGTTAGCCCTGAACTGGTCAGGCAGTTGGACTAGATGATCTTTGTATGTCCCTTCCAACTGAACTCTTCTATTCTTTTGACTGGTGACCATAGATTTCCTTCTCTTTCTTCTCAAATTGACTACAAAACCCAATTTATCATCTTGATATATGGTATCGTTAATCCTTCTTGAAAGCAAGGTGCGTAATGCTGCAGTGCTGGCACAGAGCTAACTTCTGCGGGCTGACTGTCTTAATGCGCTGGACTCATAATAAGTTTAGCTATCATGCTGTTTGCAGCAGCAAGTGACCTATTGTACTGTTCCCTTCCCTCCCCACCCCCGTTTTCCTAAAAACACTAAAGCTCCAAACTGGGCAAGACAGGGCTGCTGGTTTATACTCAAGCAGTAGACTGTTAGGAACAGAGGGCCCTATAGGGGTTGAATGACCTCTTTTATAAGCAAGGACAAGGATTTGCTTTGAGGAAGAGAGAAACCTATTATGCTTTCTTTGGTATTTAATGATCAGTTGGCCCTATCTGCTGCATGCTTTTGATCGGGAACTCTCTTATTATTAAATATTTCTTTCTTATTAATACCGTAGGAAGAAGAAATAATTTTAACTAAACATTATTACTTTCAGAGGCATTCTTATTTCTTGTTCAGTTGGAATTGGAATTGAATTGTCTTTTTATTAAAGGGTAACAATTTCAGATACTAAACTCCTTATATCAAAATACTTTATTTTGCTCATTACTGTAGCCACAGAAATGAGCAAAATAAACAGTATTTGATATAAATTGTCAAACTGCTAAACCCTACAACAATCACAGGTAGTAAACTTCCATTGTAAATGCCTAGATATTGAAGCATATGCTGCAAAAGGAGCGGTTGTGTTTTTGATATTAGCCCTCAAATTCTTGCTACCCTCTCCCAACTGTAACACTTCTGTGAAAAGAAAATTGTGGCTGTTGCAAATGAAACTTTTCTTTAGCGAATTCAGATAAATAGGCAAATTCAGTGAACTAATGTTTCTAAACAGTTTCATCTTTCAGATGCATGACTTTTGAAAAGGAAAATCTGAAATAAATGTCTTTGTAGCATCCACTTCCATAACCACACAAGATAAAATGTAAAGCAACCGTTAAGCATATGGTTATTAGACTCTTCTATCAGACTTCAGGTCTATCTAAATATAAAGTAGATGGTAGAGTATCCTTACATTAAAGATAGACAACTGAATATTAAAGAGTAAATAGGTAGCTGGGTCGAACTCTTCATTTCACTGTGTGGTTGTTTTGCTAAAATCCCCAAAGTAACCCTAAAAATTAATGTGAAAGTTGATAGTAGAAGCATGTGCATATGTTTGTTTTGTGTGAGTGTGGAGGGGTAGTTTTGGTTTTGTTTCTGTTTTATATTTTGTACAAAACCAAAATAGTTTGCAGTCCTAATTCTTGGTGGTTTTTGTTGGTTTGTTTGGTTTGGGTTTGTTTTTTTTTTTTTTTACTTTGATCTAGCTCTGATTTGACTTCAGGTGTTACATAAAATCACACAACAAATCTAAATGCACTTTGAGGCAAAAAAAAAGTATGAAACAGTTTTTTAAAAGGTTAACATGTTTTCATTGAAATAGGTTTGAGCTGTTTCTTGAGCTGTTTTGCATTGAACTGTATTTAAGCTCCAATTTCAAGTGAGATGGCGTGTTTTACTTTCTGTGAGGATAGCTTAAAAATCTAGCCAAAAGTCAAGACGTTTCATACTTTTGAAAAAGCAGTTGCCACAAGAGTTAAACAGGTCCAAGGTATGATTAATTCTTCTGTTTTGAAATTTGCAAATATAGCCCAAACTTCTTTCCAGAAGTTTGTAGCATCAGGAATTTGTTCTAATTACCAAAGTCATGTCTATGGTAAATGAACTTTTAAATCAAGTTCCTGTTACGCCTTTATATAGTTTGACAATTTCATGCCATGAATATATACTAATGGTTTGCCAGTATATAAATTCATAACATCTTAAATCCTTTGTATGTCCAAGCCTTTACTTAGATTAAGCATCTTGACAAGGAGGAAGAAAAAAAAAATCATCTTGTGTTTTGTTGCTAAATGTAGTAGACCACATTCTTGCAGAGTATCAGACAACACTGCCAAACAGAATCTTCTCAAGTGATGTTGTTGAGTATTCTACTTTTAAAATAATACGTTATCTTACGTAGGTGGAACAATCTGAGCCAGTGTAACTTAGTCTATATGTAGTAGAATGAATGATACCCTTCCTTTTGTATTTCCTTTTGTAATATTCTAGTGAGTTTCACTTCGTATTAGTTCCCAAACACATTTGTTATCAAAAATATGTAGACCATACAAGTTAGTGTTTTCATTTCCTAAGCACTCTAATATATTTGTCATCCTGTGGGCAGCAGGAACCACAACTGCTTGAAGGCTTGTACTGAACTGAGCACTTGTGAAACATAGCTGCAGTTTTTGCAGCTGCGGACCAACATCCAGAAGTAATAGAAATAATCCTGCAGTGAGAGGCATCCGAGTGTGCTGAGAGCACTGGTTGGTGTCATTACGAGGCTGTTCTCTCTCATCATCCAAAGGTCACGACAATCAGGGGAGATTCCTGATGACTGGAAAAAAGGAAATGTCACACTGCCCTTCAAGAAGGGTAAGAAGGAGAATCTGGAGAACTATAGGGCAGCTGAACCTCAGTCTCTGGGAAGCTTGTGGAGCAGACCCTTCTGGAAGCCACTTCTAAACACATGAAAGACAAGAAGGTGACAGGGGTCACTTAGCATAGATTTACCAATGGCAAATAACGCGTGACTGCCTTCTCTGATGAGATGTCTGGCTGTGTGGAGGAAGGGAAAGCTGTGGAGGTTTTTTGTTTGCTCTGTTTTTTTGTTTTACCTTGAATTTAGCAAGGTCTTCAGCATAGTTTCCCATAACATTGTTACATATTGGTGGGATACAGACTGGATAAGGGTATGATAAGGTGGCTGAAAGAATTGGCTGGACTGCCAGGCTCACAGGGTAGTGATCTGTGGTAAGAGGTCTAGCTGGCAGTTACTAATGGCATTCCCTAGGGATTGGTCCTGGGGCCAGTATCTCATGTCTTTATTAACTATGTGGAGAGTGACATGTAAAGTACATTTTTAGCAAGTTGGGAGATGATACTGGACTGGGGGGAAGTAGGTGACAGACTGGAGGGTTAGGGCTAGTACTCAAAGACCTCAACAGTCTGGAGAAATGGACTGACAGTAACTAAATTAAGTTCAACAAAGGGAAATAAAACGTCCTGAATCCAGGACAAAACAACACTGTGCTGCAGTATGGGTGTGGAGAGCTGACCAGCTGGAAAGCAGCTTCGCAGACTTTGGAGTTCCTCTGGACAAGCTGATGAACTTAGCAGTGAAACTCCTTGCAATTATCAGCTGTGTCCTAGACGCTATTACCAAGGGTGCAGCCAGAGGCCCAGGGGTTTGATTTGTGCCCTGTGTTTGGTGAGACCTCGAGGAGAGCACTCTGTCCAGTCTGGGTCTCCCCAGGGCAGGACTGACTGGTAGTGGAGCATGGCCAGTGTGAGTTCACCTGCACTTGTATTTTTTATCAGTCTTTTTTCATCATCTGATGGCAGATATCCTGCAATTAGAAATTGCAGCAGTTAGCAGCTCATTACTTTTTGAGTCTGGGATAGGGTGCGTTCCTACAGGATTTTTGTGTTCAACAGCATTTTCTCTCTCCTGTGGAATTTCTTCATGTACAGGTCAAATACCAATTTCATGGTGAATAGGAAGTTAACCCTTCCAAACATCCCTTAGTACCAGTAAGTTGCTCCGAGGTTGAGTTCATCTTCCAGGAGGTCTCTGAGATAGGATCTTTCAGTGGTGATCTATGTGGTTGGACTGGCTGTCTAAGAAGAGGCCTGGACTCTTGTATGGTGAATGAATACTTGCAGATTACTTCAGAAGTACAGGAGGAATTTGATTCCTCCAGAGCTCAGTTTCTGTTTAAGCTTCTATTATATTCAGGTTGATACAGTGATACGGTATGTACATAAATGTCTTCATAGTTGTTCAGTTAAGGCACTGATTCAGCAAAGTAATCAGGCATATGCCCTGCGTCAAGTGTGTAAATACTGTCTGTAAAATCCATGCTGAAACAACTCAAATAATTGAAGAGAAATAATTGAGGGGAAACTCAAATCATGGAAGAGAAAATGAATTTATGTAGGGTAAGCTCATTCTGAAAAACAAGCACTTTTAAAGTGAATTTGATTTTTCTAAGCCTTTCTCTCTTTCTTTGGCTATGAATTTTTTTAATTCTAAAGGTGTGATCAGGAGTGGCAGCTTTAGATGGATTGTCCTGAAGTCTGCAGGCAGTTTTTGACAAACATTTAAGTTAGACCACCCCTTGGCAGATGGTCTTTCAGATTTCTGTGGTACAGTGGGAGAAGTATTTCTATGGTCTGTACAGCACTGCAGGCTGCCGTAAGAATTCGCTGTTGGAGAAGGAATAGCAAGGATGTCAGGCAGTTATTGATAAGCATATGTGGAATAGGCGAGAAGGTCAGAACAGGGGGTCTCGAACCGTGGCAGCATGCAGAGAATTGCGCTGCTGGAGGAGGCACTCCTCTTCACGTTACAAATTCTCACAGGAAAGAGAAGAATGAGAAGAAGGGAAGAAGAAGAAAAAAGAAGGAATTCTTGCAATTGAGTTTCATTTGTACAAAAGTACAGCAGGCTAACAAATAGGAGAATTTCAGCAGGATTAGTGTCTGATATTTTAACATCTTCAGATAGTTTTATAGATTGAAGTAAATTTATTTTTTCAGATGGAGTAGATTTCCCTTCAATTTAAAAGCCGTGTGCTACTGGTGAAAACAATGTTTACAATAGTGGCATGAAAATAAAGTGAAATACTAAAGCTCTAGATTTTTTTAATTAAAGAAATGAATCATTTCAAGTGGTCTCTAAAATAGAAATGTACATATCTCATAAAAGTGACAACTGTAGGATTTCTTCTTCTCTTTATGACAAGGATTGCTTAGACTACCCCAGAAAAATGAAGTTAAAATGCATTACAGATAGTCTGCAATGAGTATTCTTTATAGTGAGATGTTGGAGAAGGGATAGGCTCAGAATCTCCTTCATTTATTGGGAAACTTTTTGTTTTCCAACATTTTTTGTTCTCAGTCATCTCCAATTACAACAGAGCACAGATTGGAATCCAGCTGTAGAGGTTACTCTTGTGCTGAGTGGTGATGGCAGAGTGAGGAATAACCTATGCTCTGTGACCAAAGACAGACTTGTAATTACTTGAATATAATGATAATTGACCTTAATACTGTAGCAAATGCTCCAAGTTTGCACATCCAAACTCTGCAGTTTGGATCAATTTTCTTGTTTACAAAATCATCTTGCTTTTATTAGCACCAAATTTACAAAATAACAGAATGGTGAATGAGCAAGTGAGGTTCACTGCGAGAGAAAAGAAAAAGAAAATACTGTACATGATTAGACAGTGGATTTGAATAGCTTCCTGCATAGGGCTGAAGTGTGGAGGGGCGGAGGGCTGAGTGGAAGAAGGAAGTGCTGGTTCACTTTATTAAGAAGAGTGTTTTGGAGGCCTATTTTTTTCTTATCTTACTAAGTCTAGCTAGAGACTCCTAAATTCAGGATGCAAAGGGCTAGAACAGCCTAAACAGCTGACACAAAACCTGTATCACCACAGTTGTGCACTGAGTTCATTTACCCTGATGGCAAATACTTAATAGTGATAGCAGCTTTCAGGATGTGAAGGTCCATTTTGTCAGCCTGAAACTGGGAGGTGAACATTCTTCTAAAATACAGGTGTTCTCTGTGCTCCTCCCCATATTAAGTCGACATCCTTGGCTCTCTCAGCATGAATTATTCCCATTGCTTGTTGTTCAACACCCTGATAGGAGAGCAGATGAGACAGTTATTCCTGTTGTTGCTGATATACTATTACAGCTGCTTCCTCTTCATGTGATTTAATTTGAAGTTTCAGCCCACCAGGGGGCTAATGGTCCCCACCTATGCAGCTTTAAAAGCTCGCTGTTGTTTTCCACGTGAATGTTATTTCCATTCCTAGCCAGTGATTTATTTTTTTTTCCTCAACATTCAGCTGGTGACTGAGAGGCAGTATTCCATCAGCCATTCTCATGCAAAAAATGCCCCATGCAACCATTTAGATTGAAAGCTTAAAAATGAGAATTATTCTGTTTTAGTAGAAAAACAGCAAGTGAATTACTGTTTTGCGGTGATATGACGGCTATTGGAAACTGATATAAAAACACAACAGGACATTAGCCATCGTTTATATCATTTATGTTTCTCTTGTTTTTAAAATATAGCTGATACATAATTCACTTGCTTTTTCAGTAACTTGGGAAAATGTAGACCAGGTGGCAAACCTCAGAATACATTTCATAGCATGGTACTGACTGTTGTGAAATGTGATTCTAAAAACATCAGCAACTGCCGTGGAATCCAAGGCATCATTATACGTGCTGGCAAGTTCTGTGTACCCGATCAGGCACAGGGGAGCTCTGCTTGAATGGGACTACAAAGTTGTGATGGGAAGTTGGATAAACAAAGAGCGCTGCTTCAAGAATACTTTCCACTAGGCCTCTTAAAACAAAAGAGCTACGCATCTGTCTCACTAAATTATTCTTAAAGCAAATCTTAAGAAGTGATGAGTTTCTTGGTTTACCTTTAATTTTTAAATATTTTTTTCTAAATAATAAATGACCTTGAAAACCTTTTGAAACAAACAATCATCTTTGTTCAACATAGCCTGTTGTCCACCTTTATTGTTACAGTGTGAGTTTGAGTGGCAGTCTTGAGTTTACGTATTTGTAAAAAATTTTTTTCTGATTGCATCACCTTTTATGTGATTTAATTCTGCGTAGTTGTTTGCATTTTCCTTATCTGAAATATATTTTTGTGTAGTATAAACATTTATATTTTGTTGTACATTCTCTACTGAAGACTGCTTTGACAAATTACGCACCTTCTGGGGTTCAGATAGTGTTTTTTTTCATTTTCATTTTATTTATTTTTTTAACTGGTTTGTCATCTGTATTAGAAATCTAGCTCTGCTTTGAGTTAATAGTATTTTATCTCACTGGGAAGCACAGGAGTCTTCCTCTCAGCCACCCTATTTTCTGTGGCTTATTTCTTGCTTTGGGAGTAGCGACGGGGTG
The DNA here is from genome assembly GCA_013399475.1 of Chauna torquata. Lineage (NCBI taxonomy): Eukaryota > Metazoa > Chordata > Aves > Anseriformes > Anhimidae > Chauna > Chauna torquata. Next base: position 119,889 of record VXAL01017799.1, on the reverse strand, counting down.
GAGATGGATTGTGTGACAAAAAGGATGAAAGCTGGGCAGACTGATAGAAGTGGCTGCATGAAACCTTGTTGCTTTCAGCTATTATTAAAGGGTGGTGCAATCTTTCCCCTCTTTGAGAAAGAGGATATTATTACCAAATTTCAGTGTTCAAGGTCAATACTCTTTACAATACAAATCAAATATACTACTTCCTAAGGCCCTGACTGATGGAAAATAAAGTATTAACAGCCAGGAAACAGGTTTTCCAACACTATCACTTAGTCATGTAGTGGTAACTAACTTTTTTTAATACAACCTTAATGTTGTATTAATAGTTGTATCATTTAAAGAATACAAGATTTTAGGAGTTATGGCATGAGTACTGTTAGTCACTGTGCTTTAGAGCTATTTTTGCTTATTGGAAGCTTACCAATTAATAAGTTAACCGCTAGTAACAACAGTTAATGCAGACTCTTTGCTTGGGTAAAGTTGCTTGCAGTGTTTAATGAATTAAGCTCAAAAAATAGAACAGAGTACTAGACTTGACTGACTTGCTGTAGAGGCAGCACAGAATTAGTCATTGGCTGTGAATGTTAATCACTCCACAGCAATGATAATTTACAGCATTGTTGTAGCACTCTTGTGCTCATAAAATGAACTTAATAACCCACTGCTACCCGTGGGATAAGCCTTCCTCCTCCTTCCCTCCCCCTTACGACTGAATACCCAGTCTGGCTGCATAATAGCCTTGTGAAATACTGCATTAAAAAGAGTGAGCAGCTGTATGATAAAATAAACAGCTCTAAAACAGATTTGTTAATTATCTCTTTCTTTTATTCACAGAGGGTGTTTGTGAGATATGGCTGACCAGTGAAGACACAGGGGCTTATGGCAGAGACATTGGCACAGACCTCCCTACGCTTCTGTGGAAGCTGGTTGAAGCTGTTCCTGAGGGAGCTATGCTGAGGCTTGGCATGACAAATCCTCCCTATATTTTAGAGCATCTGGAGGTAAGGAAGAAAAGAAAATTATTTATACATTAGACATTTATTGATTGAGTCAGTGTGGAACCCTGTGTATACTGCATTTCATTTTAAGTGGTAGCTTAAAAAAAAAAATTACAGACTACAAGTAAATTTATAGAATTACACTACTAGTGTTAAGCCAGTTGCCTGACACAGCAGGTTACCCAGTAATAAGATACTCAAATCATTTTGGAATGATAATATTACTGAGGTCTCTGACCTGTGGAGCTTCATTACAGTGATGTTGGGCTTCTGGACATGTTTAGTGTTTTCAAGAACTAAAGGAAATATCATTAGCAGGCAATGGACTATGGGATTAAAGTTGTCTTTACTGCTACACCTCATGAATGTTTCCAGAAACACTGTATGCTGGCCTTGCTCAACAACATATTTATGATCCTATGTCAAATGCTATTCTGAATGTATGTAGTGCTTGCATAATAGGAAATGGAAATTTTAGATGTATACCTGCATAANAAAAAAAAAAAAAAAAGTAGTTCAGTGAGATTAGAAACAATGTGTACAACAATGTGAATTTGAAAGAATATTGTATGTATGCGAAGCACGAAATGAGAGCGTTGTCTCAAATGTGGGTTGGTTTGGTTGGATTCTGTCACCTAATGAATGTATTGAAATTCATAAGAAACGTTCATAGAGAGAATTTAATTTTGAAGACAGGAAAAGCAGGAAAAGTTATAGGTTAAGGCATATTTTGTAGCCATGCGCATCAGCAGTATCCAGATCTGTTTTTCATGCTGCTTTTCCTAAGATATTATAGAATTAAAGTTACATTTAGATTTTCTTAAGATGCGAAGGACAGTATGTTTTTTCCAGAATGCCACAACTACATCCTTTTCCACAATAATAATGATATTGCGCCTTTCCCTATTGTAGCCAGGAATCTTATTTTAATAGTAATAAGCAGTTTTGCACTTCACCATCTAAAGAATGCAAGCTGCAGAAAAGTCCTAAGAAACTTCCCAGACTCTTCTTTTATTCTTTTGGTTTAGCATACGCTTGACTTAAGATAGAGCCTTAAAAACACACTGAATAGAGATCTCTAGGAAGTGGTTTGGTTGTGTTTCTTAGAGCTTTGTATTCTGTCTTGAGCTCTCATATCCATCACAAGTTTTTCCTCTTTTTTAATTTTAACATTTTCAGCATTTTATACAAAAGCAACTAAGGCTTCTACCAGTTTTCACTGTCATTGTCTTTGCTCTCATTTTAACACCTAGTGTAAAAAGTGTTTTGGTATAGACTGCTGCTTTTGTCACTGCTGCTAACCTTATGAACTCCCTCAGAGGGATTTTCTATTCTTATTTCCAGCAACTAATTACAAAAACTGCTCTGCCCAGCTAAGTGGCACTGTAGACGTCTTAATTTGATATAATTTGAGCAAGGCAGAAGGTATATTGCATTCCTTCAATCAGTAGCAATCTTAGTGTGAGGATGTCACAAATCTGTGAATGATCTGATTTATGATCTCTAATCTTCGTGTTTCTCACTTTTCTATGAAGTGCTGCAGTTAGGACTCTCCTTGAACTGACTCATATTATAGAAAGGAATCTAATCTCTTTAAAAATGGATTTTTAAGTGCGGTGGCAGAGCAAAAGGAATTCATGAAGGCCTATTGAAAATGTATGTCTTGAACGCCATGCAGAACATGCATTATGTGTACACCAGCTTTCTTGTACAATAGCAACATCTGCTGTTGCTTGTCCTCTTCAGTTTCATACAATTTCCAGTTTATATGATGTTTTTGAAGGATTATTTAATCACATTTATGTGTTTCATGTATGTCTCAGAATTCGTGAGCTTGTAATTTGGTGAAATAATTTTGGTGATTTGTCAAACTGAATTTGTAAAATTTTTTTTGCTTTCTGCTTTTCTGTCTACTCCTCTCTTCCATGCTTGTATCTATGAAAGATCACTAGGGAATGTTGGCAGTCTCCTGTATACGTTTTCACCAGACAAAATAAACTTTTATGGGGAATGTGCTTTTAAGTTTCCAGTTGAGGAAGGGATAAAACTACGATTTGTTTAAAAAACAAAAGAAATTAAATGAGAAGTTGATTAACCTTCATGTCAATTGATGAGGATAAAATCCAGACATAGTGCTGTTATCTCCTAAGAAAGCTATGAAGCTATTTTATGGGTTGTAAACATCTTTCATTAACTGTTTTAAAAAGGTGCTGCATTTGATTAATTTATTTTGTTAGATGGCATGTTGCTAACTGGAGCAATGTTTGGCTTTCTGAGAAAAAAATTTATGTGGGAAAATGTACTTATTGTGTGTCATTTTTTTTGGTATCCAATGAAAAGGAAAAAGCTTTCCCAGTCCTGTATTTCTTTAGCAATCAGAAATTTGCACAACTGTACATTTTTTTAAACTTAAATGTCAATTTTAAAACATTTCACAAATACCTGTTTTCCTTCAAATAGCCATGGATTTTAATCTCTGATGACTGAAAGCATCAGGTCACTGGCTTAATTGTGTGCATGGAATTCGTAGGTCTCTTCTGCTCTTTGCTGGAGTTCCTGTGCCTTTCACTTGTCTGGATGGGAGGAGATGGGAAATAAAAAGAACAGGGATGTGTAGATTAATACCATGAGTTGTAGATGGTGCAGCTGCAATAGAAGCAAAGAGTTCCTTATACCACGATGACTATGCTGGTGTCCTCAGTGAATGATGAAGAAGTTTTGCCTGTGAATAAAAAGACTAATAACTGAATAAAAGACTAAAAATTAAAAATGTATCACATCATATACAGTCAAAGCATAAGTTGCACATGCTGTTCTAGCACCTTAAAAGTAGAGGGGTGGGGAGATGTCTTGAGCGGGGCTTTTCTTGCTGCCCTTGCCCCACACCTTTTTCCCTTGAGGAATGCCCGGCTTATATTGTTTGTGTTGTGAAGCTAGACATGGGGGACTTCAGCCACATGGTAAGGAGTGTCTTGATGGTTATCAAGAAAATAGATTGCATCCTCTGATTAGTATGATGTTTTTGTACTATGTGTATTTTCTGTAAATAGTTGGAATAGCATGCTCCTTCATCGAAAGATATTTAGCCCACTTTTTGATAAGCTGGTTGGTAAGTTGCTTATAGATAGAAATTTATTTGCAAGTTCCAAAAAGTAATTACAAGTTCTTCATTTCCCACGTCTACACTAAAAAAAGAAAATTATTTCATAAACATGCTCTGGGCTAGTGTCTGCTTAGGAGCTGTACAGTCGATGGGGTTGTGAACAGAGATCTGTTTAAGCTGTTAGCAATGTTTCCATTGTACTGTATGCCCAGGTTTGTGGCTGGGCTTTGGCCCTGTGAGTCTTTTGACTCATTAGTGTAGTGCCTACACTCACTCACAGGTTCCCTGGAAACAAATTCAGAGGAACAGAAATGCCACTCATTCCGGGAGTGTTTCATCTGCCTCTGAATTTGGGAGACAGTTTCTTAGTATCTGCCAAGAACTGCCAGCCAGCAGCTCTGCTGATGCTCCAGCTGATGCTGGAGGCCAGCATGAAGGGAGGAGGAAGAGGAGGGGGAGGACAGCTTCACCTGGCCTGGGAGCAGTGGGACTAGAGCAGAGGAAAGGCAAAGGAAATCGGCATGTACTTGTAACTGGATTTCATGGTTTTATGCTGCAAGGCTTGGTAGATTTGGGGGCCTGGACCCGTAGTCATTCAAACTCAGGGTTATTAGAGATAGGGAATTAGTTTCAGTTTTTACATGATTTAAAATACTGAGCATACCCAGTAACTTCAGATATTACTGTCAGGTAAATGCTCCTCTGTCCTTGAAGATGTGCGTCATTTCAAGGGAGACTGTAATCTCATGATAATCTTTAATAAACTTGTATGGTATGTTCTGATGTAAGTTAGTACTTTCAGGTTTTGATTCAGTAAATATGATGGTAATAATGCCTTACGTACTTAGGCATGCCTGTAGCATGAACAGTTTGGGGGATAAGAAGCAACCACATTTTCAAATGATAAGTTCAGCATTCAGTTGGAACTTGTTGTTTATAAAGAAAGAATTATTGGAAACCATGCAGTGTTTTATGATCATGCAAAATATTAAACACTTCTTGATAGACTGCATACTGAGCTAAGTCATTAGGAGAAGAGTCTTTATCACAATTACTCAGGGTAGTATCTATACGAAACATTTTCTCTGCTGTTTTGTTCAGCTGCAGGTGATGTCCATATTTATATTAAGTAGTAGTATGGAACAATAGGGGCAGAACAGGAAGTTGAAGAATATGGTAGAGAAGCCGTTATATCTACATTACATGCATTTTGTAATTTTTACTTCAAAATAAATCTAATCCTCTCAAGTAAACTTTCCCACTACACATGGTCCAGACCTCCTCAAAGGGCAGGTCATTGGTTTGAATCCCTCTCTTCCCACTAAGGGCTTGGAGCCCGTTCATTGTACTGCTCTGATTTCCTCCAAAGTGAGTTTAGTTTTTACATCCGAAATCACTCTGCAGACTGAACAAACGCATGGCTAGGAAGGAATTGTAGGATATTTCACTTCAGCATTTCACTGCTGCTTTGAACCGGAACATTAATATGAATGGAACCAACAACACTATGACTTCTCCTGTGTGAGGGCTGTTGATATCATAGCGGATTATTTGGTGTGTTTAGAACAAACAGAAGAAACTGAGACCCCAGCATTGTTTCTCTTGCCTGTGGTTCTAAGGCAGTGGAAGAAGTTAGTGGAGTTTGCAGTTTAGCTGCAGAAGATACACTCAGTTTTCTGTCTGAGAGAAGATTCTGGACAGGCAAAGGAGACAGTAATGTGTTTCTCAGAGTGCTCTCTCACAATTTTAGCAGTCTGTTTGCTTCTGTGCCTCATGAGGTATTTTACGTTTGGTATCAAACCAAGATTTTGAGATTTGTTGCCTGTTCTACTGTCTCCTCTCCCTTAATGTGTTGATGACGCTTGGCATTGAGGAAAACTTGGGATCTTACCTATATGGCTGCAAATTTTAGTAAATGAACATGAAGGTTCGTCAGGGAAAAATGTTTTAGCTCAGAAGTGTTTTGATTTTAGAAAACTTTAAGGGCAAAGTAAAAGGGTAATATTAGGAACCATTTTATAGTCCTAGCAAAACCTATAATGAGTGCACACATGTAGAGTTACCTTTGTGTACTGTTAGCCATATGTATTTGCACAGAACTGCTGTTAAAAGTACACAGACTGCCAGATGGAATTAATGTTATTGTCCTGTAGTAAGATCAATGTGTACCAAAACTGGCATAAGGTATACATCCTGCTTTAGAAGTAACCTACAGGTATTTATTCCACAATCATATTACAGAGTTCTTGGCTAATGTGCTAATGAGACAGTGTTTTATGCCAACTTGCAGTGACTGATGGAGAGGGAGGGTTGGGGAAAATCCATTAAAACAGTAGTAGTAGATAAAAGGTGAATGGGAGTTAGTCCGAAAAGTCAAAAATGGATCCAAATGTATAGCTGGTTGAAATGAATTAATGTTAGTAGAGCAGTGTTAGAGACTGATTTTCTTCTTGAATATACTTCACTTTTCCTTAGGTTTTTAACTTCATTTTCTGATTCAGTATCTGGGGCTCTAGCCAAATCAAGAGGGAATGTGGATCATCCAGACTGTAAGAGGGCAGGGGCTCGCATCTCAGCCTTTGCTTACTTCCCTTCCAGATTTAACACTAGCTCTGTTTCCAGATTTCTCTAGGATTTAAGTACAGCACTTTCTGTGAGTGATGGGATGCTTCCAAATTTGTATAAAGGAGGCAGTTCACACCTGCTATTCCCGTAAGTGTTTAATTTGACATAACGAGATGAGTAGTCTTCTTTGTCACCTGTCAAAATGAGTCTATCTCAAACCATACCATATGCCATCTGTGGGCTTTATCTCCATTATTAATTCAGGACATTTTAGTGATACACCAACCACTGAGATGGAGTCTGCATGGCAGCGGTGTTTTCAAATGTGTAAGGAATGCCAACTGTGCCACGAGTCGCAACAGTACTTCTTTGGTCTTCTGCTTTGATTTTTCATGTCAGCTCAGTGTTTATGTTCCTTAACCTCATTGAAGCTGATACCATACAGATGGCTTCCTCAAATGTGCTCTGACACAGCACGTAGATATGTATTACAGTAAAATTACTAATACCCTTTTCTTTTTTAAATATTGTTCTTTTTTCCTCCAAGAGCACACTAAACATTTTTGAGCATGGTGCGTGAATTGAAGTTTTCAATAAGCTGGAGTGTAAGCTGATTTGAAGTGCATTTTGAAAGGAAAAAATATACAGACATTCTTCATCAGCAAGTAAAAGGGCAGCATGATTTCAGGAATTAAAAGGCCTCTAGGGCATATATTTGCCTTGCTTCTGCTATTATTTTTGTCATTTTCATAGAAATTGAACTGGCGCATTTGAAAGCGCCAGTTAAAATCTATTGATTTGACCAGAAAAAATGAAAACTGTGGCATATATTTAAATGAATGAATAGCTAAGTCTCTGACTTCTTACTGCCATGAGTTTTGTAGTGTTTTGTAGTTGGTGGACCATGCAACTGTCCCTTGCTGCAATTACTTAGTTGTCAATATGCAAACTGTGTTTGTCTTGCTAGCAGTAAAATTGAAGGAAATCTCAGCTATTAAGGGGAGGGAGAGCAGAGTGGTTTCATCTGGGCTTGTGAAAAAGGAGGGGGAAAAAAAGGCTTGCTTATAGTTTCCTTTGCTATATCGTTAAATGATTATTTATCCTGTGGAGGCTGTGTACACATCTTTTTTTAGTCTGTGTATTCCAGCTTTTTTGTTTTGTTTCATTTTTGATACTAAAATACTCTGTTTCTCCTGCCCTTCCTCTTCTTTAGGGTTTCCAAGTAGATCTTATTTCCTTGAAATTACTTCTTAAAACACAGTGTAATGGAACTTTTTCAGTGGTGAATTCATCACAGAATGAATCTCTATTTGGATATTTTGGGATTAGGAACAGGATGAATAAATCTCTGCTGTACTTTGAGATAGGTCACACCATTTTGTCTAATTAGATTTTTAAAGTCTCAGACTCAGCAGATCTTAATGTCCATAAATCATTGGTGAAATGTTTGCTGTAAAGTGGTGGAATGATTTGGCTTAATAAATGTCAAATAAGAACCCATCTTAGTCGAAGTTTTCATGTTGTATTTGTAAATCTTGAGTGTTCTTGAAAACCTCATGAAATGTTGTTGTATTGGGAACTTTGATAAATGATGAAGGTTTGCTTCCAGATAATGTAGAAAGGAGTATTTGTGGTGGTGGCAATGAAGCTCCTGTTCTTCTTCATAACAGTACTAGAAAAAATGCTTTGAGAAACACAGCAGAGAAAGACCTTTATTTCTGCAAGATTCATTTGTCTGTCAAAACAGGATATTTTATGCACACTCCTAGTGCTCTGCTGAATTTAATAATCTGTATATAAAAATTCATGTTGGAGAAGGGGGTTAACGTTAAGTAGCACTTTGCTTGACCAGTTAAGCTGTGGATGTTACCTTTACCTTAATTATGATTTGCTCATATGAATGTTTCTCTTGTTAGATATCATCAGAATGAAGAGTACTCAAATGCAGACATCCACTCAGTTTTGTGTTGTGTCAGGTTGTCTGTCAATTACTTGTAATGTCACTTTACAGCAGACCTTTGGAGCCGAGTTTTATTTCGGGTGGATTACTAGCAGAAAGTAAAAATCACCATTAATGGAGCTGTTTGTTCAAAGACTAGGTATTATATGTATGGAAAACTGCATTTTTGCTAGGTAAAATGAGAATTTTAGCTATTACCGTGCACCAGGGCATTGGGGTAGAAGCTAATGTCAAAAATACAGCTCACATAGCAAATTGTGCCATATTCCTTTAATATTTGTGCTTACATTTAAAACCAAATAGAATCTCACTTTCCTAATTATTTATAATAAGTAAAGTTCTACCAACTACTCTCTGTGCTGTTCCAAAGCTTCTGTTTAGTTTAGATGCATAAAACCCTTTGTTTTGTTTGATAGATGAGCTGACACATTCACTGTGCTTTGCAACATCATCTGCATAATCTTCAGGAAGACTGCTTGCTCCATTAGACTTTGGCATTTGTTTAAAAAAGTTTGATTTTTTTTGAGGTGGTTATTCTTTAATTTAAAAATGAGGAAAAGGAAATATATATTCTAGAAACTTGAATAAAACTGCATGAGAATATTGGTTTTATGTGTCTGTACCATCGTGAATTGGGGAAATTATAAAATCTCTTCTGTCAAGTCTTTTAATTCAGTTAACTTAGTTATGTTAAATGAGGAAGAACTACCGAAGAACCTAAATTCTGTGGTATCAATCTTGTCATGGTTTTGAATATTTTATTCTGTTTTGCCATGAAATTTAAATCTGCTCAGTTAGTTTGGTATCTACAGAAGTCATAAACTGATAGCAGTTGCCTAGAAGTTCAGGTTTTGATTACAACCTTCCCCTGTTTTCCTTCCACAGTAGCCTACTAAAGCAGATGCTCTTTTCGGTATTGTACATGCTCATTTGAAATAAAGGGAGACACTAGGGAAGCTTCCTAGCACTGATCTGTCTCAGTGCAGCTGAGCTGTGGTGGGCTGTGCCATCCATTCTGTGACTTCCTTCTGAGCAGAAACCATTAATTCTTTTCTGTCTTATGAGATTCTCTCTTTTGCAGTGGTGAGGAAATGCACAGCCTGGGTAAAACTAGTGGTCAATGTCACCGGTCCAGGTTTCAGAAGACAAATAGTGCAACAGTCATGTTTGCCTGTTGTAAATGTGTGCCTCTCTTTACATTTTAGCTATTTTTCAAGGTTTTATTAGACAGCATAACATATGATTGGGAGAGAAAACTATTTAAAGCAGCACTGTGCTGTTGCAATATGTCACATTGTTAGGGAACTTCTCCGTGTGTTTCTAATGCATATTGCGAAGAGGAGTATTAATTTACCTCTGGAAGAAAATATTTCATTAGGGTAGTGCTTAATGATGAGAAATTAGAGAGCACCTTGGAGAAAATGAAGAAGGTGTGTATTTTCTTGCAGATCAGAATTAATCATTTCACAAGGAATTAACATTAACTGTTTGGTTTGCTGGCTGTAAGTCATTAAACTATCACTTCAGCAGTTAATTAAATGTACATTTTTACCTTAAAGTGAATCCATTTATTAAAACCAGACAAACACCACTCTGAAGCTGCACAAAGTGTCTTTACGTTTGCAGTGATGGCTGCAGTAGCAATGGTAAACAGTTTTCATCTTTCGAAGGATTGAACCATTTATTTACTGGAAGTTTCCAATCATATAACTTGCATCAGTTCACGTGAGAACTGAAGGTCCTCAATACCTTGGGGAAATCGATGTTATGCTTTAAATGCCAAATGTCTTACTGAATCAGCTGTATTTTGGTGACACACTTGTGGAGACTCCAGTGTTGTATTTGGGCTCACAGTTCCAGACAAGGTAAGTAATAAGCAGCCATATGTAAAGCAAAAAAAATGCTTTACATTTTACCTAATGTAAAGTCAGTCCTACTTTAATGCAGAAAGGCAGGTTGGGATAGGGATACCAATTTTCTTATAATGAAGTATTTCAGGAACCCATGTTTGGCTATCTGTTTTAAGAATTACTGTTTTTATCAGATAAGTGCAAAAATGGTACTCTGCAAAGAAGTTCTTTCTCGGGTGTACCAAGTATATCCAGGTTAAGAGTAATATCTTGGAGAGAAGCACATGCACTTGTTAACTTAGTAGGAAGGTTCTTGATGTTTCTGTGTTTAAAAGTATAAAAAATAAAATCAGGTGGCTAGTATTTGGTGCTCTGTGTTTCCTTGTTTGTATACTGACTCATGGGAAGAGACGCAACAAACCTCAGCTGAAGCATTGGGCTATGAAATACAGTATTGTATTGTGGTGTTATCCAGATGTCACTTTTTTTTTTACAAGAACTCCTCTTAGCCTGTCCTCATTTTTAATGAAGGAAGGTATGGCAAATTTTTGAAGGCATATGGATGGTTTGGGTTTGGTGTGGTTTGTTTTTTAAGAGATTAGTCTTAATACATAATCACGAAGGGGAAAGTATTGCCTAACTACCAAGGGTTGTCTGTTTTGCGAGGTTGGAAGCAGTAGAGAGATCCCACACCTGGGAGAATAGCTGGGAACAGATAGGGCTGAGCATATGGCTCTTACTGCTAGTTTTCCTGTTGGCAAATCGTGGCTTGCAGCCTGGTTTGTATCCGTTTCAAAGGGTTGCCTGAGCTGATACCAGTTCTTTGTTTGGTAACGTAGAAGGCATTTTTTCCTATATGGCAAAACAAATTTTTGCTCTCCATCTGGCAACCCAAAGATTAGATTTTAAGGTTCAAGTTACTTTGGTCAGAGTTGTGTGGGCTTCTAGCTGCTCAAGAGTGAGTCCTTTATCCTAATGGGCTGCTTAGGCCTGACTGTACGTCACATCATTACCTGGGACAGGGGTTGCCACTCACCTTGTCCCCCATGTGGCTTCATTACATCTCCCCCACTTCATGTACAGATGAGAGGGAGGCATTGCCTTCCAGTGTGCTTGGGGAGCTTTGTGATTGTGCATCCTACATGTTCCCGGGTTTTTACAACCCCGTTACTTGGATGGGGAGTGGGGGGGGAGGCATGAGGGGTTCACTGCTCAAGTTTTAACAAAAACTGTTACAGGCTTTCCAGACTCAGTCAGATTGTGTCGTCATTGCCATGCCTCCATCACTAGATCACATCTGTTCTTGAATTTCACTGTAGCAGAGGAATTCATTAAATGGACTGCAGCCACTTGATTTTTATCCAGGCTGTGCTAGTGGTGGCACCACTGGGGTTCTAGATGGCAGCCGTCGGTGGAGACCCCTCGTTACGTATCAAACTAACATCTGCCACAAGGGAAAGAAGTTTGGAGGGAATGCCATTTTGTCATGTTTCCATATGGATGAGCATTTCTTTGGTCTTCGCTTTTGGCAGTGGACAAAATTCTTTCGCTAGGAAGCAAGTTATTCAGATCTCTGTGACTCAAACACGAGGCAGAATTCAAATACTGGACTTCTGCCTAGTTTAGGGGAAAGAATCACTGTCTGAAAAGCCTGATGATACTGATATAGAGATGCATGGATATTGATGTTTATTGTCTTTGTGATTCTCTGTGGTTGTGTGTGGTGTCATTACAAACAAATTGATTTTCTGGTTAGGTGGCTAAATTCATATATTGTAATTGTTGGGATATAATATACTGACTAGATAAAAATCTTTCTGGCAATGTGCCGTGTGTTCTGATGTACTCCAGCTGCTCAGAACTGGAAAATTTATTTCCTATGTGATCGGCTTCATAAAGGGTCTGTCACTTTCGTTGTTAGATTCCGAATCTGGACGACTTTTGTTTTTTGTGAAGTCAGCTTAAAACAAATTGTGCCACTCCGACTTTTTTGTTCCTACATAAAATGTCTTCTTCATGTAGTGCTTCTCCTGGTTCATGTAGGTATTAGTAGAAACTAATACCTGTGGAAACAGGACAGGGAAAAGGCAATCAGCTGTTTCAGTCATGATTAAAGACAGAAGTTTTCTTTCACAGTCTTAAGATTTCAAAAAGTTGTTCCTTTATTATTTCCAGATGGAAAAAAAATTATAGATTGCATTTTTTCCTACTAGCTGCAATATGTAATTATATCTAGTAATGCAAAACACTTTGTTGGAAAGATACATATATATATATATATAAAACAACAGGAAACAGGTGTTAAGCTTAGAATGTTGAGACACTGTAAAGTGCAATTGTACATAAGCCTCTGATGTCTTTCAAGCTCTCTCTGGGATATTAACTAATAGTTTCATAAAGTGATAAAATCTAGTATTCTTTGTGCAGTCTGTGGTGTGGGAAAATCTGTCAGGATTAACTAAGTATGACTGTCCAACACATAGCTGTATTTAATCACACCGATGTGGTAAAGTACTTCGGTGTAGTTTTAGATGTAGGGAGGATGAACAGTAAGACCGGAATGATCTTACCTTACAGTTCTGGGGTAGAATGTTTTATTTATAACTGAGCACTTACAAAGTTTGGAAGATTGGTTTATCCAGATGTCTGAAACTATGACAGAAAACTTTCTTTTAGTTCATTATTCTGTTTCCTTCTGAACTGCTCATTCTGAGTTTCTGGTTGTGATGGGTAAGTTAAAGAAAGAGCACTAGTAGTACTTGGAAAGCAAATGGCAAGGACACAGTGTCTCATCAGGTATTTCTGTCTTGTGTCTGTTTAGTTTGTGTTAATAATTTGTGTTCTGTTAAATCCACCAAGTTAATAGTTATGGTCCTTAACTACTTGGTGGGAAAACAGTTTATCAATGGGGCCTTTGATTCAGGTCCATGCCTGAAAATACAGGAGTATACTCAATAGAAGTTCAGCTCTTTAAGTATTTGTAAAGCATATTTCATGTAGCTTTAGATACAGAATGTACATGAAGAAAGGACTTCACAGTAGGAATTCATTTGCAATGTTCTATTCCATGGAAGGAGCTTTGAGGGTCCAGAACATGCCTGAAACCTGTGACCATAATAACTAGACTGTGCGAGGGTTCCTGGATATGTAACGTATATTGTACATGCATTTCTTGTACATATAACAAGCAATTTACTTTCTAAAGAACACATTTTCTTTGATTCTGAGGGACTGATGTGCATCTTTCTAAAACAAAACAGTGCAGTGGAATTGTCAATAATATTACTTAGTGCATAAATGACCATCCTGGATGTATTCCCTTTAGAATTTTTACGTTTTTGATGCATACAGGGACTTGTAGTGACAGTTGAAAAGTTCAGTTATTGCTGGGCATTTTGTGCCAGATTAGTACAGAGCCAAGTGAAATGACTTTAAATGAAAACAGTCATATTCTTAGTCTTGCAAGATATCCACAACAGTAATTGCAAGACTTGCAGAAGCCATATGATTATTTTTTAATGGAAGGTAACTAGAAGAAGCAGTTTTGACTAGAGTCGTATTTAAGTATGACTGTTGAATAAGTATCAGTGTAATCCTTACAGGAGGTGTTGTTGAGAGTTCCTTCTTGGCACATACCACTGAAGTAGATCAAATGTGAGACCATCAGGTTTGTGCAAGTTATTATAAGATAAGCAACTGGTGGGTCTGGGAGTTGGGGTTTTTCCCCAACCTATTCTTGGGATAGGAGAACACGTTTTAGTTTTTAGCATTTTTTTTTCACTTTTCATATTTTGCAGCAAAATTTTCATTTTTTTATGGCAAAGAAAAGAGGAAAAAAATGAAAGCAACATTAAAAAAATACTTAGAGAAGTTCTTCACTTGTGACTTTAAAAACTATATGAAATGTCTGGTAAGACAAGGTAGTTTCTAATTCTCTACTATATGTGGTGACTTTAACACAGGTAAATACAGGTTATTTATGCTCTTATTTCCTGCTGTCCTGCAATATGTGGCTAGTTTCGTACAAAATTTGAAAGCTGCTACTATCATGGAAAGAATCAGCTTATGTTTTAAGGTTTTTTAAAAAAAAAAAACAACTTCAAAATGTAAGTGTTGTTTAGTATGAATGGAGAGGGAAAAAGAACAAAATCTTAAATTTTTAAATATAATGTTCCCAGATCTTGTTTGGGGTAGAAATCTATTGCTTTCCTATCAAATGATCCTTAAACTTACAAAAGCTGGGATGAAACGATGCTTTTATAGCTAGAAATTCTAAGAAGTAGTCAAAAAAAAATACTCAACCTTCAAAAAGAATTCACGAAGTGATCACATAGTGAGGAGGCTGTTATTCAGAGGATGCCAAATTTGAGAGGAGTGAGAGAGAACTAATTTTTCCTTTGTTGTGGAGTTATTTTTTATGAACTTGGCAGATTCAGAAACATATTATGAAACTTTACCTTCCTTGGTTTCTTGTATGATAAATGTGTTTTTGAAGGTCGAGTGAAGTGTTTTGAGCTAAGAGATAAGCAGGAGGGTTGTGGTATATAGCTTGGTTCCGGCCCTTCTGCTGTTTCTGATATTTTAGAAACAGTGATAAGCAAAAAATCACAGATGACTACTAGAATGCTTTGTATAAACTTCATTTATAGTATTTTCTAAAGCTTAAATGAGGAAAAAGGAAAGTTTTCCTCATTTTGTGATGTTATTGTACAGAACTTGTTTTGTGCTTTTTCATTTGAGCAAAGTGTTCTAGCTGAATGTCTAAAATTAAGGACGTAAGCAAATTGTCCCATTTAAAATGGATTTGTATGGATGCGTGGTGGCATGTTCTTTACTCTTTCATTCTTGAAGCTAGCTAGCTACCTCTGGCTTCCTCTGAGAGCCAGCTGCACACACCCTTGCTGTGCATCAAATTGTACACCCTCCATTATCAATATAATTATTACTATAATATTTAGTTTACATATCTGGGATAGAGTAGGTATTCCACTGAAAAATGTAACCGTTTCTCATCAGCACTTATGTAATAGGATCTTAGACAGAAACCTTCAAAACTGCTTTCTAAAGCGATTGGAGAGTTTTCAGGTTTTGTACACACACATTTGTCAGATGAAAGGTGTATGTTGAGAGAGTAGTTTTTGTTCTTGCTCTAAAAATCAGTGCTTTTAAGAGGCAGGTACCTGAAAGTGAAAAGGCACAAGGGTGCTTACCTTCTCTTTGAACAATCTAGGCCAACCTTGTATAAATACTGAGAGAAAATCTAGATGCATGACTAATATTGCTGGTTAATGACCTGGAAAGAATTTGTAAATAGTTGCAATTTAACAACTAAACCTGGCAGCAGTATTTGTTGTCAAATGGAATATCTGTGCTGTCAGAGAAAGCCGAAATGGTCTGAGTGAGCCTGGCTGGAGCATGCCGAATGCACATGGCAGAGGTGGCAGTGCACAGGCAGTGCAGCGCTCAACCCTAGGCCTCGTCCTGTATGCTTAACTCTGCAGGAAGAAAGTGAAAACCTTCAGTGAAAACCTGCTTGTTGTGTTTGTAATATGGTTCTTTGTCCAAAAGAACCACTTGTTTTTTGCAGGGTTAAGATTAACAGGCTGTATTTTACCATATTGCTCACTGTCTAGGTGCTGTTCTGTCTTTTTCTGTCTGTTTTTGAAACACATAAGCTTTCTTGCTAGACTTTATGTCCGTAGTTATGTAAATAGTAAAAACAAAAGAAACATTACCACCGCATTCTGTTCCCCATCTAATATTCCATCACCACACCAAGTGTCAGTCTGGGGT
This sequence comes from Chauna torquata, assembly GCA_013399475.1. Lineage (NCBI taxonomy): Eukaryota > Metazoa > Chordata > Aves > Anseriformes > Anhimidae > Chauna > Chauna torquata. The sequence continues at coordinate 103,632 of VXAL01017799.1, read as the reverse complement.
TTGGTTCGGCTTTGATTTTGAGGTTTGTTTGGCTTTTTCTGTTACCTCTATTTTATGTTTTCTTTCTGTCCTTTTGTACCTACACATAATGTATAACATCCTCTGCCTCTTTTCAAACCATTACTGTGCTTTTAGGAGTCCACTGATTAATTCTATCCATTTTATAACCAAATGCTTTTAGTACCTGGAGTCTGCAATAACACAGTTAAGAGATTTCTGTCTAGTGTTGGAGCAGGCTTGCAAATAATCAGATGTACTTTAATTAGCAAATTGCCAACTCCAAGGATACTCCAATTAGAGACATTCGTATATTGGTATGTGAGAACTCTTTCGACTCTGACAGCAAAGCAGCTAACTCTTGCCATCTTCTAAAATTGAAAACAGCCACTGTCTGAATGCACTGATTTTCACAATAATTTTCTTTTAAAGTATTCTCTTAAATGGATAACTAATATTACCTAGGGAATGTCACGCCTATCTCAAAGGAAATGCAGTCCCATAGCTTTCTTCTTTCTTTAAAAACAAAATTGCTTCCATATATTTTCACCAGTCCCAGCTCTCTCAAACTGGACCACAGTAACTTAGTGTTGTATGAGTTTCAGAAGTATTACTACTGATATTTAGCACATACGAGTTTAAAGGAGATTTATGTATTGGTTTCATAATACTTAAAAACATTTTTTTTTTCTTTTTGAATAACTCTTAGGAAATGGCAAAGATTCTCAATCATCCAAGAGTGTATGCTTTTTTGCACATACCAGTCCAGTCAGCCTCTGACAGTGTGCTCATGGACATGAAAAGAGAATACTGTGTGGCAGACTTCAAACAAGTAGTGGATTTCCTTAAAGAAAAGTAAGTCTATTAATATTTGAGGAAAATAACAGTGGTGTGAGGTTTACTGTTTGTTTTTTTTGTTTGTTTGTTTTTGCAATGTCAAGAACATGTGGCTAAAAACACAATTATTTGCAACTTCTTAATTAAGGTATGAAAAAGAATGAGCTTCCTTAAGCTTTCAAAGTCTTTGAGTTTCTTTGTAAGTCCCTTGATGTGGTTTGCCCCTTTGCTTGAGCTTTTATAAGCATCTTAAATCTCTGCGTGACATGCTTCTAATTTGTCAATATATTCCTAATCTTTTTCAAATAATACATTCTTAAATTATTTTTTATATTTAAACTGCTGTATATAGACTGCTTGAAGTTAAAATTATTGAAGTCTTCTTTAATGTGGTTTTTGAGTATTGTGTGCTTGGCGTACTGGAGATGATCCAGCTCTAGTTAATGTGAACTTTTTAAAAATAAGTGGTATTTTACGTCCTTTAGCTGGTGTACATTTACATTGATATAGTAAATGATATAGTAAACTATCATCTTGCTTATGGGATTGATGATTTATAGGATAATTTCAAAATTATTTTCCTTAAGAATAGTTAATTGTGAGACATAAAAATGGATATCATAATGTTGTACTTATGCTGATCTGAAGACAAAAGTTGCATTTACCTGCAAAGGTCTTGTAACCACAAGTAGTAATTTAATATCCAATGAAGTCTTTTCTTAGCTTTAAAAATTAAATATTGACATATTTTTGTGGGTATCACTGCACTGATTGTCATAAAAACGTCTGTCTGGAGAATGATTTCAGTTACCTTGTTTGGCTACTTTCTCTCAATCTTTTTTTGTTTGTGTTTCTTTGACTTAAATTCCCCCCTCTTAATTAATTAAAAGGATACCTTTGATTCTAAAATTGCATTAAAATACTTGCACACAAAAGAATCAGTTTTTCATAATCATTTTTATAATCAATTTTTCATGATCATTGAAAAATCCAGCGGTGTAGGTATGTAAAACATGTCATAGAATCATAGAATCATCGAATCATAGAAACACAAGGTTGGAAAGGACCTACAAGATCATCTAGTCCAACCATCATCCTATCACCAATACTACCCACTAAGCTACTAAATCATGTCTTGTAGCACCTTGTCCAGGCGCTTCTTGAACACCGCGAGGGTCGGTGACTCCACCACCTCCCTGATCAGGCCGTTCCAGTGCCTGACCACTCTCTGAGAGAAAAAGTTTTTCCTGATATCTAATCTAAATCTCCCCAGGCGCAACTTGCGGCCATTTCCTTGAGTCCTATCATTAGTTATCTGGAAGAAGAGGCCGACCCCTTCCTCATCACAACCTCCCTTCAGGAAGTTGTAGAGTGCAATGAGGTCTCCCCTGAGCCTCCTCTTCTCCAGACTAAACAATCCCAGCTCCCTCAACCGCTCCTCATAAGGCTTGTGTTCCATACCCCTCACCAGTTTCGTTGCCCTTCTCTGGACACGTTCCAGGGCGTCGATGTCTTTCTTGTAGTGAGGGGCCCAAAACTGAACACAGTACTCGAGGTGCGGCCTCACCAAAGCTGAGTACAGGGGGATGATCGCCTCCCTGCTCCTGCTGGTCACACTGTTTCTAATACAGGCCAGGATGCCATTGGCCTTCTTGGCCACCTGAGCACACTGCCGGCTCATGTTCAGCCTAGCATCGATCAACACTCCCAGGTCCCTTTCCTCATCACAGTCTTCTAGCCACTCTGCCCCAGGCCTATAGCGTTGCATGGGGTTATTGTGGCCAAAGCGTCTTGCAAGAGCTGCATGGGAATTGTGATATGTAAGAAAGAAAAGCAAACTACAATGGAAGAGAGTCTATTTTGTAAATTTTGTGTAGTTTGTAGGATGTTCCTGTACATTTAGGACAATTGATTGAAATGGAGCTGCTTGTGAAAATATGGGTTCACTATTTATTATCTTCATTATCTTTATATGTTGATTGGTTATTAATTTTCCATCCTAAACAATGCATGTGAATCCTTGATACTTAATGTTCATGTGGCTTTGGGTCAATTTTACTTTTTAATTAACAGCTATATTGTATTCCCATGTATCTTAACTCTGTCAGTTTGTCTTAATTGACTTGAAGCTGATTCATTACTCTCTTCAGTAGTTCTAACATTGGCAGCTATTGTCATAACAGCAGGTGGATTTTCGATAACCTATTATAGCTGGCACATGTTGGGGCATATGGGAATTTGTTATATCATTCAGCTCTTGCACACAGAAAAGTGTGAATTACTTAATATCCAAATTTAAAACAGCTGGTCATTGAGTATAAAGTAATCTATGACATACGTCTTTTTCCACAGGCTTTTTGTAGTAAACTTCACAAGGAAAAAAATAATTGTTCTGATGTCTTATTTTTGAATAATAATAAACTTCATTTATCCTGCTTATTAAGAAACTACCAAATTATCTAGTAGTTTGTGTTAGAAAACAATCTTTGAATACTAAAACAGAAAATTCTTTGTACCATATGGCCACAGGATGAGGAAGCTATGCAAGACAGAGAAAATGCTTTGGATTTTTGAACATGTGCACATCTGTAAAACTTTTTTTTTTTCTTTTGCACTTAAGAGCATAGTGTCTTCATTTGTAGTCTCTGCTCCTATGGCAGCAGCCAGCTATTGCATTCCATATAGATATTCCCATAAATGTCTCAGCACAAAGGTTGCCAGGACTTAACATTGCTGCAGACAACTCCAGAGCCTAGAGCCAAAATAGCTAAAATTAAATATGTGTTTGAACTACTTTAATAGCCAAAAGGGATTATTTCCATCTTCCATTTATCAAATAGGAAAAATAAAACAAAAGTAAAACACCCTATATCTCCTTTCCCTATTCCTGGGGTCATAAAGTCATCTTGGAAATTTCCTACACAAAATGTACAGGGTCTTATCAGTAGATTCCAAATGGCACCTTCCTCTCTAAAATGCGACATCTACCATGATAGTGTCTTCACTTAAAACTCTATTAAACCAATAATTCTATAGGCTGACCTGCTGCCACACATTGAAGAATAATGTGGTTATCAGTTAAGTGCTTAATAACTTGATTTCGGATATCTAAGCAAATAAACGTGAAATATGGTAAGTAAAATAAAGGGAAGAAGGAAAAAAAAATGAACCATATAATTTCTTTGTTTTTTTTTTTTTTAACCCCAAAGACATCAGGCACTCCTGAATCTTTCTTTTCTCCATCAGACCAATGAAACAGTCTGGGACTTTTTTTCCTCCCAGAAAAAATAGCAAAATCTTTTCCTTTCTCTGGAGAGCTAAGAGTTGATTGCAAACTTTTGAAGACAGGGATTTGTACATATCCATGGAGCACAGAATGCTTTATAGAGATGCTAGAGTTCTCAAAAACAATTTTTGTGTTAAAAGTAACTTTTAAAAAGAATGAAGCATTCTAGACCGTCTGAAATTGTGATACGAAGCATGACTTTTTTTTTCTTTGAGGACTATTTCCTCAGGCAGAAACCCTAGAAGTGTACTTTAAAAACAAAGATTGATATTCTATTGCAGTCATTTGATATGCAACACTTTGGTTTTTTTAGAGCCCATCTGCCCAGCCAGGTGATATTTTTAGTTCAGTATCCAGATCAATAACAAATTGTATAGAATGTAAAGCCAGAAACTCAAACCCATCAGACTGAGAAATTGAACTGAAGCCTTGTTTTATACTTAGAAATGTCTTCTCTGATATTTTGCTGTCCTTTTTGCACTTAAATTTCTGCAAATTCTAACATTCAGAAAAATACTGTTATGTAGTTGATAGGTCAGTAGCTGATCTAAAGATATAATATCCATATATATATTTTACTAATGAAAGAGTCATTTGTAAACTAAAGAGCAACAGCATAAAAGAAATGAGAATGTGCTGATTAACTTAGAAGGTAGTTCTGTACAACTTGTTCTTCGATGAAGATCCTTGCAGTTATTCCCGTGTATTTACTGGTCACTACCTGTGGATCTGGAGGGACTGTTCTCAAAACTGATCAACGTGGAGGAAATACTCATTTGGATGAGATACTGATTTCAATATGTTGCAAAAAAGGGATCTTTAAAGCTGCTGCTTAGGAAATTTATACTTGGTCTTATATCAGAAATTCTTTTAATTGGGGTTTCATTGTTTCCAAATGTGAGTTTTCTTTTTCAAGTGGTCTGAACTTTCAAGATTCTGCATAAATTATATTTCTGAATGATAATTTTTTAGTTACAAAAAGAGCAAGACTGATTTAATTATCTCAAAGTTTTGAAATTCAATCCCCTGAAATTTACTTTTGCTGATAAAGGCAAACAATTGGAATATATTTCAATTAAAGAATCTAAATGTCGTATTCTGTAATTACTTGAATATTCAGACAATGTGAATATATACCCATTAAAAAATCCTTAGACTGGTAATGTGTTTTCAAATTTCTTGTTTGCCATTGTTGACCGTACTGCGTTCTTTTACCTTTCTGGTTTGTAAAGTGATTGTGATGTTGATTAAAGCCTTTATTAATCTTTCCCTATTACTGCCCCTTCATAGTAATACCAAAATCTAGACAAATGAGGAGGGGAGGGCAGAAGGGGGGGAGGGAAATTTAGAGGCAGGCTGAAATGCTGTGTGTGTGTGTGTGTGTGTGTGTGTGTGTGTGTTCTGAGATGTGTTCTGAGATGGAAGCATAATATTAAGTGAGTGGCTGCTGCTGTTCACTTGAGATTGTCTTATAATTCCTACTGGAAATATCTGCTCTTTCCAATATAATCAGCAAACTTGGGCTGCCAGAGGGGAGAGTTCTCTTCTTTTTTGCACTTTCTACTCCATTAAAATCAGAGGACTACTAGCAAGCTTCTCCTAGCCTCAGTTACTTCTAATGGTAAAGAAGAATTGATTTTTTTCAGCATTATGTAGGTGCACAGTTACATGCAGTTGGAGAAAGAAAGTAAAGGACCAATAGTAAATGAGTGCAGTGGAAAACAAATTGGAAAATTAAAAAATTGGAAGGAGACTAATCACTTAGGCGTAAACTAGAGTCTTAGTTGCATGGCAAACAATGGACTATTGCTGAAGGTCTGAAGAAACTGAAGTTATTGTCCATAATGAGAGAAGGTGTTACCTAGTCCTTTGAGACAACTGGCATCAGGAAGGCTCTCCTCTTCCCTGTTGCTTTACAAGGAGTTAAGCTAACAAATGGTAGCTTCAGCAGCTTTCTAGGCCACTTCATAATCCTGTTTTTAAGGATTTTAGGGGCTTCAACGGGGACTGTCTCATGTCTCCTTTTGATCTGCCCAGACTTTCATCAGTTTTGTTGCAGTGGCAGCCAGGTAGCATCTACTTGGATGTGTAGACATGACAGTCAGCTTAAGGGCAGAATAGTGTAGCCAGGAGTGAAATGGACTTAGCTACCATCTCTTCCCAGTCATGCTGTATATCTGTTAGTTGTAGGTTTTCCAGCAATATCTGTATGTCTGCATGAAACTTTTTGTAGTCTGCTTTCTCAATATAGTTTTAATCCGGTATATTTCGGTATGGCTTTTCTTGCCTTTCTGAGCAATTTCACATACAATAATTTGTTTCCCAGGTTCTGGTCTCCTGTTGTGATGTTGATCTCATTCTGGTCATCCTAACACACACTGGAAAAGCTTATCTGGGCATTTATTATGGTCTTTTTTTGTATTTCTCATGCAAAAGTGTATCTTGCTGTCTGAAAGTCTTCGTTGTGAAAACTTTTGTATTTTCTAATAGCTAATTTTTGACTGAAATAACAAATGAGGAAGAAAAATCTTCCCAAAAGCTTGCCTGTAAATATTATTACTTGGATGATCAAGAAAATTCTGAACACTGAATAATTTTTAACTGTAAATAATTTTCTTCTGAAAGATGACCATGCAGTAAGCTCTTCAGTATTATTAAGTCCATATTGAAAGATAAAGAGCTAAATGAGTCGTCATTGAATTTGCAACTATTCCAGGCATCCTCCTGCTTAGAAACTATCCCAGGCCTTGTCCCAGGCCTTGTGTGAGTGGTAGTAGTGTCTTTAGGACATTATCCTGCCAGTTATTGAAACTAGAAGTTGAAGACAACCACTAGGGTCATTTAAAAATACATAAATAACCATTCTTAGATACATTTTTCCACTCACTTTAAAAATGCAGACAATTATAAAGTATACTACAGCAGCTCCACTTTTTTTTTTTTCCATTATGAATGTGTCGTTTTCTTCTTGAAAATGAACTCTTGATTCTCAGAGACCTTGTAGAGCTCATTTTACAGATGTGTTAATTGTGGATCTAACAAACCATGACAAGTCTTTCAGATTTAGACTTTTTTTAATGGGTTATAGTACATTTGTTCTGTCAGTCTAACTACTGCAAATGCAGATGTCATCTGTTTAAAATCCTTATAATGTTTTCTGCTAAGAAGTTGCTGAGTGTATTTTGTACTTATCTGTAAGTTTATATACCTCATTTTCTAGACTCTTCTCTTTACTGCCTTTTGTCTCCAGCTGAAGTCTGAACTAATCACTTTATCAAATGTCTCTCTTTTTATTGTTTTGAATGAATTTTGAATGAATTAGCACTAAAAACTAAACTCTTGGTTTTTTTTCACCAGATAACAGCACAGAAGTAGATTCATCTTTGTGTCTAGACTTCAGACCAATGATCAGTGATGTAGTCTTTGAGGGACTGTAAGCTCTTGAAAGTTAAGTTTGGGCTTCTATAAAGCAGTTGATAAATATGTAAGTCTTCCTTGCATTTGATTCACAAGGTCATGTAAAGGGATACAAGTAGATAAGAGATTTCAAAAGTATTGAACACTTGCAGGTCCGTTAATTTCATGAAGATATTTTGCATGTTTAGTGCTTAGGTGCCTAAATTGAAAAACTATATATTTCATAGATACGAACTGGGGAGAGACAAACATTAGGCATTGCAAAATATTCTTGTACTACAGCATTTTTCCAGCTAAGCTAAATGTCACTTCAGAAGGGCAGTCTTTCAATTTTGGCTTGTACAGCACTTCTTTGCCTTTTTCTCATCAAATGCTACTGCATCCTTATTTTCTAGCAAGGCGCAACATACTGAGGATGTTTCCTGGCGGGGGAATGGAAGGAGGGAAGGAAGGTTGCTTACAAATATCAGTGTCTTCTGAATCTCTTATCTTCACTGTTGTTCAGATTGTTTAATCAGATTTCAGCTAGCTCATGGGGAGAGACTGAAAATAGATAGGCAAGACCTCTTGCTGCCACCGTTCGATTAGGTCTGTTGCCTCTTTATAAATTGCTAGTCACCATTTTACAGCATCATCTTTCATGCCAAATGCATTGAGGCTGTTGTAGTTTGGGCTGTAGGCTTTTAGTTATTCTGTTGTTTGTGTGTCAGGATGGCAGCTGCCAGAAGTGCATGGTTTTTGTTCTACTTCTGGAGCTCCTGTGCCTTTTAAATTGTGACTGCTAAACACTTTCTGTAACACTGTTGAGGGAAAGCATCATTTGCTGGACGGTGAACTTTAAATTGCTGCATGAAGTGGAGATTGCTTTAGACTTACTCTGTTTGTTATGTGTAGAACTTTATTATAGGCACATCAGAAAGAAAAACTACTGAAAGTGAGTTAGTTGTAGCTCATCTTTATTGAACAACATGAACATTTGTCAAGTTCACTTTACAGCCTTTACTTTCTTATATGCATGTATAAATAAGGAAATTACTAAATTCTCTGGGTTTGTGACTGAAGAAAAAACTAGCCTCATCTACACTAATTATAGCTTGAGAGAAGCCTTCTGAAAACATACAGGGCATAGCAAAAGTTTTAATGACAATGATCACTGGAAATTAAGTTTTTCTTTTCTTAGAATCGTAAACAGTAACAAAAGCCATTTACCTTGAAATAGTGTGACTATAAAGTGACTCCCTCCTGCAGGCACTGTTTTCTGTCTTACTGCACAGGATGCTATTTACTCTAAAGAATATAGAGATAATGGTGTAATGGGTTCTCTGAAGTTTGAAGGATGTTCTCATAAAACTGTTAACTACGTTTTTACTTAATCATGTACCCACAAGAAGAGTAGTTGGGAGTAGTATCTGTTTAGTATTTTTATACTAGATTTTAATTAATACAAAAGACAAGCTTTTCATTGCCATAAATCATTCTTTTTTTAACATAAATACTTGATGTTACACTTTGCACTTACTTCTTCCTTGCAATTGTTCCACTGAACTAAATGAATTCTGTTTTAAATAAGATTGTAAAATGCATGGAACTAAGACTGTTCTATAAAGAGTGGGATTAACAGTCAACTTGAAGGACTTTAGGCCATATTGTAGTATGGGTATAACTAATTAGGGGTAGTACAAAAATGAGAAATATAGAACTGGGTTTAAAAATCTCTTTGAGATGTGTGATAAAATAATGATAAAAGCCCATGGGGGTATCTCTTTGACAGTTTACAGTGCTTATTTCTCAGAAGCTGTCTTTCTTAAAGAGGATTATATCGCTTTTTTGAGTTTTTTTTGTTTGTTTGTTTTGGAAGTACTAATATAACATCTGTAGTGAGGTTAAAAGGAAGGAATTGTAAGCGTCACTCAGTATTAGAATTGAGTATTCTTAAAACATCTATTTAATATTTATGATTTTTAAATGCTTCGTTATAATTGTTGTGCTACTGTATTACTCTAGTATTTTAAAACAAAAAAAATACCTGAAAGCGCTTGTTTTTTCTGTTTAAATATTGTTGTGTTTCAGCATCAGGGTCAGAAGTTAGAATGGAATTAGAGGGGTCTAATTTGTTTTTAAAACAATGATTTTAATTCATGTTTGCTTAATAACAGATTAATTTGACAAGTAATTCTCAGTTTTAATTTGCTTTTGTGTTTTTAAGCATATCCAAACATGTGTTAAGGTACTTAAGTATTTGTTGTGTTAGCATATTAGTACATATACAAATCCAGGATGCATCATGTATACATCTTGGACTGTTCAGATGTGCAGATTATGATGATGGTATAAAACACATTTGATATGTTAAAAAAATATATTTGTTAATTTACACATATACATTTTTGATATTTCACACAGTACTAGGTAATAAATGAATTTTGTAAGCTGTGTTATTTTGATCATATAGAACAATCAATATTGCACAAAAGAATATTTGATGAAGGTGATAGTTGGCAAGCTGATAAATGCTGACTGAAGTTACACGTGTCAAGTTTCTTTCAGCATTTGAAAGAATGATTGAAGAAATAAAGAATGAAATACTTCTGTAGTTGGTCAATACCTTTAATGGTTATTTTCTTTAACCCTAAAATGCTTAAATGAAGAAAAGTAGTAAGTATGAATATGCAAAAGTTGTTAAACCTCTTTGAAAAATAGTTCTACAATTGAAACGTTGTTGCATGCAAGAGACACAATTCTTCTACTTCCGGGAAATTCTGTTTATGCATTCATCTGTGGCCTATGATACAGACTACCTAGAGGAAGCTCAATTTTCTATTCACATATATCTTATATTGGTCTGTAAATTGTATCTACTACTCATGAGTTTATGATTCACCTCTTTATGAAGAGGATGAATTTATAGTTATAAACTTCTTATTGCATGGCAAAGTAATCACAAACCCTACATTTTAAGAGGTTTGTGCATAAGAGTAGTGGCTGAAGCAGATGAAGATTTATTTTCCACAACTGAATTACTTCTCTCTTGCACTTGAAATTTTTTCGTCCGTGTATTTTGCTTTTCCTCATTATGAAGAACTCTCATTTTGTTTGGTAGGAGAGATTGCCACAATACAGCTATTAAATGACTATGTAACAGGAAGGAGATGTTGCAAATATGGCAGTATGTAAATGTACAAGGAACAATGTAAGTTCATCTTAATCCACTTACCAGAAAATAGTGATTCAGATGCAAGTTTAGGCTGGTAAAAAGGTTTTTGTTTCCAAATACCTTACGCATAGGAGAATATGAAACCAGAGCATCTCCATTTCTTCTTAAATCTGGAGAAAATATTTATTGGCAAAACCCAGGGGTCATAGAAATTAGTTGTCTTCTGGCTTGCTGTGCCAGATGTCTCACTGCTTGACCTTCAAAAGAGCCATGACCCATAGCAGGAGAGACCGCTCCTGAGGTGAGACAGCCCTTCCATACGGACTTGCAGTCAGCTCTGGGGTAATAACTTTTGGACATTACTAACCCCAGCAGATTTGAATCAGTGTACTACGAAAAGCTTCATAAAACAAAAAATACTGATTTCTCTGAACTATTTAATCTCCGTTGCTGGAGTTTTGCTGGGTAAAATTTCAGTAAAAGCATTTGACAACCTTCAACTCCTTTTACAGAAGGAAAGAGGTAAACACCACATCTGAAAAGTGAATCATGTGGTCATTTGTAGCTCTACAGCTGAATCTGTGTGTGTGTGTGTGTGTGTCCCATAGCAGGTAGTCACAGTTGGTCTTTAGCCCTATTGCTTGGTGGGAAGGTAGAGAACGACTGTGTGTCAGTGACTGCCGGTTTCCGAGAGCATGCAGGGAGCGAGCGAGCCTGTCCGTTCGGATTTGAACAATAGACTGGCAGGGTTTCTCTGCACTGGTAGGACTGCTGCTCCCACACTGCTGACTTGAGTTTTGGGGAGTATGTGACTCACATACACTATCCTAAAAGTTGCTAAGGCAGCCAGCTGAACTCTGAACTGTGGCCAGCAAACTGTTTTTCCATGTGGCGTATTCTCGTGGACCTCCCCCACCTCTGTTAGACCATGTACCTAGAAACACTGGGTTATAACACTGAGCGCTTAAAGAACCAGACTTCTGTTTCATTTCACTTACGTCTGTCACTTATTATGTAACCTCATACTTTGGGATGGAGGGAATACGTAACACTTTCAAGGGAAATCCAATGCACGCTTTGCCCAGGTTTGTTATTTAATTGAGTGATTGTTGCCATTTATTATAACATTTTAACAGCTGAAAAAAACATAGCAGTGGAGATTCCTCTTTTTTAATGTTATGATGCTTTAAAATATTTATTGTTTCAAAACCAGAGCAAGCAAATAGTTCTGTTAAATCTCCTTTTAATCTTTGTTTCTTTCCTGTTTCCTTACCTGTTTGATATCGTCCTTTAAATATTTCTTGTACTACTAGGCTGTACCCACTGTGTAGTGTGTTGTATTTTATGGTCAGCTAAGAACGATGGCTTGGCATCACTACTGCTGGTAGCACAGTATTAGCTACTGGATTCCGCATAATTTGAGTGTGAAGCTTACTTTCACAGCAGTTTATTATGATCATATGTGATAATTAGAATAGGTGAGAGGATACATGGAAAGGAAAACTATAATTTAAATACACTAAATCAAAGTAGAAAATGCAGATTTTTTTGTGGCTGCGTTTAGTAAGTACAATAGGTATGCCTTAATTTTGTGTGCATCAGACTATAAAATGAACAGAGTAGGTGCAGCAGTGAACTCTATCTTAAGTGCTGTGGGAGAGAAGTTTTCTGTAACCGGTATAGATACGAGCAGAAATACGTTTAAAATAATTTGTAAATGAAGCCCTGTAGGGTAATAAACTAAACTAAATTTTGTGCGTGATTTTGAGACTTCATCAGCACATCAGTTACTTAGGCACATGCAATGTCATGGATTCACTTACTTTTGTTTAAACATCTAAACATTTGAGTTAAACACAGCAGTAATATTAACTGTGCCTCGAGTTCTAAGATTAGAAGAAGGGGAACATGTTTTGGAAGTCTGATCTTCAGTGCAGAAGCTTTTGTAACAAGGCTTTAAAAGCTGTCTTGGAATGTTAGTGTCATTAAATAACTAATGTAGATATTACCTGCTATGGTTTTCTGTATCTTTCAGTCAAGAGGAGACATTTTCTAGCCCTAATTTTTGCAGAGCATTGTTTCATAGTGCAGAACACTGTTTCAGCATACACCTAGTGTAAGTGAAAGAGTATCTGTGTGTAATTGCCCTTCCTAATCAGTGTTGTTCACACATGCCATGGAACAGGGAAACAAAGTTTAAAATATTTCATTTTATCTGTTTTCTTTATACATTTTAAAGTTTCCTTATGCATGCTGATAGCATTTTCCTTTAGCTTTTATGTGAGGACCTACACAATCATATGCATGTACTTGGGAGACTGTTGAGAGTCAAGGTTTCTGTCTCGCACAGCAGAAGATAATGTTAACCTTGTATTCTCCCATGTGTGTGCCTATGATCTCTGGACAGGTAACATGAATTTGGAAATTATCAGGTAGCAACTGTGCTTCCCCTGGGGAATCATTTTTAGCACAAATTTAAGATGAAAGAAAATGAGAAGCTATGTTACTGCCACTTGTTTGGATTATGTCCTTTAGCTCCTTATGATGGTAAATGATCATCAAATCATTGTTAAACTCCTGAACAAAACTACTATGAGATTTGTTGGTATTTTTTGAATGTTAACAACTTTCAAACACTTTGCAAAATTTAACTGTTTTCAAATCTTTTATAAGTGACTTTATATTAGCCACTCTCGGCACACAGCATCAAAACAGAGTATTGATTAAGCTTTACTGTTTAATTTTTCCGTATGGTTCCTCTGTCCTAATAAGCCGGACAGTCCTAAATCTGAATACAAGCAGATTTAGAAACAAAATTGTTGTTCCATTCAGTATGTGTCTCAATCAGCCTGTCTGCTCTAAAAATGGGAGGAGGTCATACTTACCAGCTAATTAGTGTTGTACCAACTTTTCAGTATATTAGGTTTAGGTTGTAACTATGTATCAATAATGACAGAAAAAAAGTTAGAGTTACAGGCATAAAAACAATTCATAGAAGTTGAAGCAGTTCCAAAACTACATATTCACAATAAAAAAAAGAAATACAGATGTATGGAAAATATTGCACATAGGGAAGAGAACTTTACACATGTGGCTTAATTCAAAATCCAGTGGACACAGTAAACAAAAGTTTTCACGGATCATGTAATTTTACTGTAACTGAATCTTTGTGCGTTTGCCTTTCCAGATCACTGTAGATTTACGACATAGCATATGTCCTTTCTGCAGAAAAAAAGTCCTTATTCCCATTTATCATAACCTACTTTGCACTTCGGTGAACAGAACAGTTAATACCTTGCCAGAGTATTTCAGAGTGCTGTACAAAGAGAATGTATGAGTGTCTGGTTTTTATGTTGTCAAATCTGATACAAGGTTGGACTGATGTTTTTGTTAAGACTTGAGTTCCTGACCGGTTTATGTCTTAAATATTCAATGGAGTCACATGGTAATGAGTTATAAGATGGTTTTGTGCTATTGGCTTCCTAAGATTACTTAATCTTACGTTTTTACAGAATGCAGAATTATTTGATTTTTTTTTTTGAGGGCTTTCATCATTTTGAGAATAACAGAAGCTGAAGTCTGCCTTTTAACATGGTTTCACAAAATGCAGCTTTTACTTGACAATATTAAAGTGAAGTACAGCAATTATCACATTGTGAGATAATTTTTACATGTTTTTATTAATAATGCAAATAAACATTTTTCCCATGGAAAATGTTCAGCTAATTCTTCAGAACAAAACATTGTTTCATTGATATAACTTGTGCATTCAAGCTATGGTTATATTTATGCAACAATAATGGCTGGAGATTTTTTATTGTTGTTTTTAATGTAGCGGCTGTAGGGGCTGCTCCAAGCCTCCCATCCCTTGCATAAAGTTTGCACAGAAATTAATTGTTCTGTCAATTTCTCTTGGCGGTTAAGTTAGAGCATCCAGCTTGTTAACTATGTCACAAAAATGTGTTTCACATTCACTTTAAATCCTATTCTAATACTTTTGATTAATTCTGGTTTTTTTTCAAGTTGTAGCCTGAGGGTTGTCCTCTAACAAGCTGGGGGTTTTTCCTCTAAACAAGAATGTGATTTCTAAGCCGCTATAGGTTTGATGTTTTCTATTTGATTCAAAGTGTTTTTTTTCCATTTTCTGGTGGACATTCCTTTATAACTAAACAAACTGCCTCTATTTTCTGAGAGAAAAACACATTATATAGAAATATAACCTGTCTTCCTGATGATTGAACTCCAGGTCAAAAACTCACAATGGCATCTTCAGAAGTATTTACTTCCTGAATTCAGTGTGTTTTTTGTTGTTGTTGTTTGTTTGTTTGTTTTTGTCAAGGAATTCACTTACAGTCCAATCTCTCAAGTGCCCCAGTGGCACCTGTATTAGCTCCACAGAAAGCCAAATTTGAGGGCTTTGGTAAGAACCAACCCCCAGGTGCAGGAGTTTCTGTTCTCCTTATGCAGCTTTCTACTGAGTTTCTGAGAGTTGAAAAAGGCCCAAAGAAATGTTTTAGCTATGGAAAATGATATCTTTGCAAGTTTGATAGATACTCATGGCCCATGAAGATACTGAGATCTCATTGCTGGACACTACAGGCTGCCATAGGTAATGCAAAATTGAGTCTTTCACCTAAAGAAGATTGTTCTGGAATTATTAGTCATGATTCTGGTTACATTAGTGAACAATTTCTGAAGATATTCAGCTTTTTTCTTCCTACTTAAAAAGCATCTGTACCTCCCACCCACATGAAATAAGTGTTCTCTTAATGCTGTTACATAGATGTGGCTTTGCGTTAATTGATGGATATTCTCTACATAACAATGTAGAGAATATATAAATAATGCTTGTTTCTGCTTTTCACTTGCTCCTTAATTTTCTCCTTTGCCAGATTTTTAATCAGTAATTGATTTTACTGATTACTGTCTAGAGGTTGATGTCTATCATTATATGGTGAGATGAAACTTCTGCAAGATACAACTTGCTTCATCCTCCATGATCCTAGTTTTCTGCTTCCCTTAGACCGCCCTTTTACATCATATTTTCTGTTTTTCTTCAAGTGGGAAGGCCAGTGTCCATGCTAGCCATGCCAGGTTAAATTCAGGCACTTGATGTCAGCTTGAGAATTGGTGTTTGCACCAATGTTGTGAATAGTCCATCTCTCTGCCTAAGGATTCTTCATGTCTCATGCGTAGCCAGAAAGATACAGTTGTGCTTAACAGGCATGTGACAGACTTTCCAGGGTCTTTAACTGATGTCCAAAGGCCATCTTGGTTATGTGATTTGATAGAATTGATTTCAGTGATGTGGTCTGAATATACGCTCCTGTTTCAACTGAATTGGCTCAATTCCATTTTTGTATTCTGCTCTCTCTTCATCATAGTATGAATATTTTATAAAATTGTTACATTTTGGCAGACAGTAACGGGGAGGGATTGTAGTAACTTATCACATTCCAACTGGTCTTCGGCTTACAAAATTAAGCGTATGTAACAACCTCATTCCATTCTTCTGAAATATTTTTCAGGTCTTTCAATGTTGGCTTAGTTTAATTCTGCAGCTTAAGCCTGCTGCAGTAGTAACAAGTGAGTGAGAACTTTTGTCAGCATCTGTTTTGGGGAGGATTTTGCCCCTCAAAATAGTAATATGATTCTCTATTAAAATGTTGGGAACCTCAAAAATGGCATTTGCTTTATCTCTATCAGTCTCACTATCCAGGTACTTTCTGACTGTTTTTATGATTGTCTTTTTAATAATAGAAATTTCCCATTTTTTCCTTTATCGGAACTTTTAGATTTGATATCCTGGACATCGCTGATGTCCACTTCCACCCCCCCCCC
>VXAL01017799.1:72496-84627 GCA_013399475.1 Chauna torquata | reverse complement strand
AGAAAGGAAAAATCCTGTGCGGAGGTGCCTTTTATTTTAAAATCCGCAGGGGGGGGGAAAAAAAAAAAAAAAAAAACAACAACACCCTTTAACAACATGATTCACATTGGAAAAAAACATAGTTGGAGTCTTCATTAAATTGTGCATGCTTCATTTTCTTTGCTTATCTTTGTACTTGCTGCTTGCAAAAATTCATTAATTTACAACCATTACTGAGATTTCACAGTATTTTATTGTGAACAGATATATAAAGCAATACCAAAAATGCCATTGTTTCTGGTCTGGACTTACAATTCTAACTACCAATTTTGTAGTTTATATCTCTCTTTCCAGTATTCTTTTCCACTTCTTCCCTCCTTCCTTTCTGCCCCTTTCTCCATATTCTCTTCTGTTCATATGAGCACCTACTTTGGATGACTGGCAACATTGTCATACCTAGATATTCTGTTTTCAGTTCTCCTAAATACTGCACAAAAATATAAAGTAAGTGGATCTCAAAAGCCTGTAAGCCTACCTTGTTCTTTTGTTGAAACAAACTTGTAATTTAGAAACCGCTTTAAAAAATAAAACTGGTTTTACACTAATTTCAGCTTGATGTCAATTGTTTTCACCGAAGGTGTAAGCAAATAGAATACACTGGTTTCTGTTAAATTGTCTAAGTGAGGAACAACCTTTGGTGACATTTTCATGATTTGGAAAATTTAAGAGCATTTTGCATTTCTGTTTTGGAGATTGGAGAAGATGCGATGTGATGTCAAACTATTCAGCTCGCTTGTGTTTGGAGACAACTGACCTCAAGATATTTTATATCCAATTGATTGATGCTGTATGCCAGCAACAAAAACAGAAACAAGTAGCAAGAAACTTCTTTTGGAAGGTGAAAGCACTTGTAATTTGAATGTTTTAATTTCCTTCTGAGTAAAGAATAAAATTAAACAAAGGTTTTCTGAGCTTAATAACGTATTGATGAAGACTAACAACATGTTCATTCATGCAGTTGGCAAGCCCATATTAGTCAACTGCCTTGAAGAATGGTGAAGAGGAGGTTTTTTTTCTTCGTCTAGCAGCTAGAGTCTAACCCTCCAGGCTACTCAGAAGCTTGAAATTCAGGCTGCTAACAAGGTAAAATCCAAGTTCATTTGCATTAGCCAGTCTTTAATGTAGGAGACGCCATCTTTCTTCAGTGTAAATACCACAACTTACATAGCATGAAAACAAAAGCCTCACATCTACATTTAGGAAAACAGTTCTCAGGAATGGAAGGACTGCTTTACTGTTCCCTCTCATGCCCTTCCCCTCCATGTTTTTTTTTTTTTTCCCCCTCTTGGAGAAGTGTTTTGCCCTTTCCTGCAGGTGCTACACCAGCGTTTCTGAAACTGATCAGCTGTCCTTGTTTCAAGAGACGCAAGTGCATCAGGAAAACTGGAATATCACCTAGCTTCAAGATGTGTTTTGATCTTTTATGGCTAATTTACAACAGCTGTTTTGAGAAATATACGTATTTCTAAAGTATACCAATGTGTTGAACCCTCTAGAGTTTGCATATAAAAACATTTTTATTGTTGTTACCTTAGATTGTCTTGCTGATTTAGAGTTTGACCTAGGAAACAAACTCTAACAAAAAGAAAATATTTTTACTTAACTGCTGTTACGTTTATTCACCTTAAGCGCAATTTTAAGAAATTGCTCCAGTTTAACCCTTTTCCATCTTAACAGCCATCACTGAAAATTTCAAAAAATCTCCACTGTTTCTTATATTAGTGAAAATTCTTTTTATTACTTACATGTTGTTTTCTTATTCTTCCAACTAGCTAATTGAACTGTGCTTACTAATAAAGCTTGATATTTGCTGTGATTTTTTTAAATTCAGATTGCTGTCAGAACATATCCTGAATGAGATAAGACAGTGGTCTACAGACAGTATTTGTTGTGTGCTATCACTCCAGTGATGCCCATTAACTTAGTTCTTTCACTGTATCATTCCAATTATTTTTTACATGAATGAATAATTCTTTGTGCACACTTACTTTGGAAAATTTGCTTCATAGTTTCTTTAAACTAATTGTTGCAAGGTAAATTCTCTGTTTCCCAGTGATCCAAGTTATATTGTATTGTGTTGATTGGGAACATAATTTACATTATCTTATCACACTTTCATTAGTAAAGCACACTGGATTTCTTTGAGGTTAAGCTCATAGGTTTTGACTTAATGAGGAAATAGCATTGTTTCTGAGTTTGAAATGTTACCTCTGAAAATTTAATTCCAAAGCTATGTACAGTTGTGTTTTGAGCATATCACAATGCTCATGTCACACTTTGTTCTCAAATTTTAAGACCAAATTGTTGCCTTTGCCAAAGTAGCATGGAGTAAAACTGAAAAACTTTGAGGTTACATCAGAGAAGCTTTGAATTTTTATGGGGGTGGAGTGGATGTATATGTGGGATTTTGAGCCAAATACTACACTTAGACATAGAACTGAGAAATGTATTTATTATTATTCAAATTTGCTTTTTATGCTGCTCACAGAAGCGGTAATTTCCTATATAGCCTTTTCCATATGGTCATATGCAAATACTGCTTTTTAAGGAAGAAGAATCTTGATCTACCAGATCTTCATTTTATAAGACCATAAATCTAAAGTCTATCCAGAAGCATTGCCCCCTACATTCTCTATGTAGATGTTAGTCCTGAAAGCTAACTGGGGCATAGGTATTAACGCTACAATTATGAAGATCTCTGTACAAGGATACAGAGTTATAGCCGTCATTAACTTCCAAACTGCTGTTCTGCTTTGATGTTTTTCTGTTCGTTGCTTAATTCCAAAAGCCTTCCTCTCAAGTATCAAATTAACTTTATACACTACTGGTGTTTGTTCCCATATTCAGACACTTGAAGCCTGTTGTCTTCAGAGGTAGCAATGTCCTACGCTTGTAAGTGGATGATAGCATCTCTGAAAATTACATCATTAGTATTTCGTGTGGGATACTGCCTCTGAAAACTTAAGAACGCTTAGCAATGTGCAGCAGCAACTGTCTGGTGTAAAACTGCTGTACTTTCTAGTTACAGTAAGAGTGCGTGAATTGTGTTTTAAGTTTCTCTGGCTAGCATTCAGGAAAACTACTAACAGCTGTTAAAACCTTGCCCAGGCCAGCCGTCCAGTCTGTCTGTCTCCCTTAAATCTGTGGTTCTGATAGATAGTTTTAACAACACATTTTCTGAGCACTTTCTTGGTAAATATGTAGCATATAAGCGGTTTTGGGTGATTGACTGGTGTGGTGTAAATTGTATTTCATTGGGTACTTTGAAAATGAGTGAAGATTATGTTAAATCTAGCGCATATTGTGCATGTGTTATTAACTGCTATTCCCTTCACAACCTTGATCCTTCCCATGTAGAGGTTTGCAAGTGGAAAATGTTTCACGTGATCATTTCTCACTAAGTAAGAGGGGAAAAAAATCCAGCCAAATTTTTTGTATAGCTTGTGATGTGAGAGAATTGTCTCTCTAAATCTGTCAGCTGTTTTAGGTAACTCTTTAGAGCTGAGTATGTTCTCCTCAAAATCTGCTTTGCTTTAATGTTTGTCTAGCCAGGAGCCATTCTTCAGTCTTTCCCTGTGCTGCAGAAGTTCTTAATATAAATGATCTTTAACCAAAATCTTGGAATAAAACATCTGGCCTAATGGCAATTTTAGTTCTTAATTTTCTTTCTTTGTGCATTGGTGGTTGTGCTTTAGATGAAGATCTTAAATTCCCCGTTAGTCTTCCAACTTGTCATTACTACTATTCCATTGATCACAGAATCACAGAATCACAAGGTTGGAAAGGACCTTCAAGATCATCTAGTCCAACCGTCATCCTATCACCAATACTACCCACTAAGCTACTAAACCATATCTTGTAGCACCTTGTCCAGGCACCTCTTAAAAACCGCAAGGGTCGGTGACTCCACCACCTCCCTGGTCAGGCCGTTCCAGTGCCTGACCACTCTCTGAGAGAAAAAGTTTTTCCTGATATCTAGTCTAAATTTCCCTGTGCGCAACTTGCGACCGTTACCTCGAGTCCTATCATTAGTTATCTGGAAGAAGAGGCCGACCCCCTCCTCATCACAACCTCCCTTCAGGAAGTTGTAGAGTGCAATGAGGTCTCCCCTGAGCCTCCTCTTCTCCAGACTAAAGATGACTTCTTCTATCCCCCCTACCCCATATTGCTGACTTTGGCCTGTCTTTGAAACCTGCTTGACCTTTTTGTTGCTGGTTCTAGTTTATTTATTTTATAAAACTACATCTAGTCAATGCATTTCTGCAAAAACCTACTCACTTCCATCAGATTCATACCTTAGGGGGAAGTAATTTAATAAGGAGAGGGCTATTGCTCTCCAGCTGTTTAATATCCAGCTGAAGTCAGCTGCACAGTCCTTTTTCAGAGTCTGTGCTCAGCTTTATTTTTGTGATATGTTCATCAGTCAGTCTCTTTTAATGACAGTTTTGATTTTTTTCATTTCTCTTCAATAATAGCTCAGAAAGATGCAAAGGCTGATATTGATTTGAAGATGTAGATATGCTGGTAATCCCAGACTTCTGACATGAAGCAGCCAGAGTGGGACTCAGCGTGGTTTTTGTATCACAGTGGAGGAAATAATTTATTTTATTTATGTTCTGTTTGGCAGTTTCTGTTTTTCCATGGTACCTAGCAGTAGTGTGAGTCCTCTTTTCCTGAATCTTAACATGGATCATATTGACAAGGAATTTTTAGTCTGCTCTCTCTGTTGTAGACTCTGCTCTCAAAATATGTTTTGGAACATGACTGTCTTAAAGGGAGTGTATTTCAATGAAGTTTGGGGTATAATATTTCTCTAGGTGTGGAATGTTTATCAATTCTGTACTTGCATTTTACTTACAAATAAATAACTCTCATTGGCATTTCTGTCTTGTCCCTTGCCTTGTATAAGGTTGTTACCTTTTGCCACCTGCTTGCTAGAAAACAAATGAACCCACACCTGAAAGAAAAAAAAAATAATAATAAAAGATCATTTATTTTAATTCTAGAAATACTTTCAGAGATTTTTGTGTTGTTGTGCCTGTATTGCTGAATGCTGTCAACACCCCTCTCAAAAAGGATGTGTTACAATGGGAAACATTACTGTGAAGACTAACAGATTATCAGAGGTATGAGATCTGTCACACAAAGGAAATTAAGGACTATTCAATCTGGAAAAGCAGTAACTGAGAGGGACTAGAACAGAAGTCAATAAAATTGTGAGTAAGTGCTGAGAAGGTGAATAGAGTTGTTACTTGTTTTTTTTACAGTGTAAGGAATTAGGGGGCATCAAACAGGTTTAGCAAAGGGCAGGCACAGAATGAACAGATGTTTCTTCTTACAGTGAGTGTTTAGGGTATGGAGGGTTTGGGATTCAAAGGCAGACTGGACAAGTAAGTAGTAGAGAAGTACATCACAGGCTACTGGTTATAAAACCACCTTGCTGACAAAATACAGTTGTTGGGAGGAGAAAGGGATCCTGGGGGACCGTACGTCTTGCACACTTCCCTGGGCTTCTGCTGCTGGCCATTGCTAGCAGCAGACTATTGGGCTTAGGGGGACCTTTGATCTGATCTGGCTTATCTTCAAAGTCCCTGAACCATTATTGGATAGTAGATTATAGAGGGGGGAGGAAGTTCAGAAAGATTTTTCTTTTATTAGCATTTTTTTAATGGAGCACAGCTTGCGGTTTTTTAATTCAATTTCATCATGCCAAAAAGGCATGCTAATCATTTTGTTTTATGTGCCTGATTTCTGTGTCAGAGTGAAGAGCTAAATGACTGTCACCGAAGCAGACATGGATGGGTCCTCAGAGCCCAAGACATTTAGTATTGATGATAAGCATTGTATCAGTTCGAGGAAAAAGGTATATGATGTTCTCAGCTACTCATGACCAAAATCCTATTATTTCTGACCACGCCTGACAGCTCTAATGTTAAACAGCGAAGGGTCATAGAAAATTAGTGTAATTTCAATGGCTACTTTAGTGCAGCAAACATTCAGTCAGTTCCCAAGAACAGTTCCCTGGTGCAACCCTTAATAAATTCAAACTTTATTTTTAGTAATGACCTTTAGTAATGTGAGCCTTCATCCACTGAGATGCTGTTCACTTTTGATGCATCTCCAAATCCCTTTTTTATGCATTTTAAATCAACACATGCTTATTCTGAATTTATGTGTGTGGATAGACGGAGAGATGTAATTTAAACACATCTGTTCAAATATGCATTTCAGATCAACTTGGTGCCGGTTCTCATAATACGGCTGAGTTTTTGACGGGTATTATATCCCTAAAGTACACAGCAGATGGTATTTATTAGAGATTGAATGGAAATGAAGTTTGAGTATGTTGAGCTTTTTGTCTTAAGTCGCTCATTTTTTAATCATAAAACAATAATGATCTGAAGTTATAAATCTGTAATGAAGTTCTGTAAAATGTTTCATTTGTATGAGAAGAGTAGAACACCTAATAGCTGAATAAAGTTAGCCCAAGCCTTAACTATAGGGTATGTTTGTTTTGTTGGTTGTTTTTTTTTTTGTTTCTTTTTTTGTGTGTGTTGTTTTTTTGTAAGAAAATTGATAATGGGAAGTATTATAATGTTTCTTATGAAACATTTTGACTGCATCTGATAGGAACTGTAGCAACCCTCACTATAATTGTTTAAAGAGAGTAAAACTGTGTGTGCTCTTTAAGCATGAGTCATCCTCAGGCAGTGAGCCATGTTAATTATGAAATATACTTTTTATCTAGGTCAGTATTCCCCAGCAACAAGGACAGACCAAGTCCCTGCTCACATGGGGTCCTCCCTACCTGTCCCTTCAGAGGTTCAGTTCTGGAACTCAGGTCTCCTAGTTGTCTCATGGTGTCATTCAGCCCAGTTTCTGAACAAGCTCTTTTGGGGGCAGGAGGTGGGCTTGGTAAAGAGCAGTCATAGAAAGGACCCATTCTCGCTCTCAATGTCTTGATCACATGTACTGTTCTGCAGCCTTTCCAATGTGACTTGCGTCAGAACTGTTAATGACTCCAAAGTTTAAAAACAACCTCTTAAGCTGCATTTGCAAGTCAGTTTGAAGTTGCTGCAGATCACAAAGCTCAGGTGCAATGTGCTGCTTGTGGGAATCGCCACAGAGAGCAGCTTTCAGTGCTCTGTAAAATGTAGAGTGCAAAAAACGGAATGCACATAGTGATTCTCTAGCTATAAGGCTGGGCTTAGTATGTAGTTTCTGTTACCCTTGAAATCTGAAGTGTTTCACTATGAATCACCTCTGAATTAAGTGGTAATATTTACAGTCTTGCCAATTATTCTCCTGTGTGTATATGCATATATACCCTTCTTCAGCGAAATCTGCAAGCATACTCCTAAGAAATGCACTGGGGCTTGCTCTGTGGTCATGTCTGGTTTTGTTTGTCTGCTTGTTGTTGGTTTTGTTTGTTTGTTTTTAATAGAAAAAATGACAACATAAATACAATATGGCATTACAGTTTCTTTGTCTGGTTTCTTGTGTCTGAGGCATCAGTTTCAGAGAGATAGGATCCAAGCTGTGAAAATAATTAAAAAAAAAAAAAAAAAAGTCTTAAGATTATGCATTTTGCATACATATACAAAATATAACTTAAACATTGGCTAATATTCGGTGTTTCAATAGTTGAGTGAAAGTAAACTACTGAGTCTACTAGTAAATTAACCCACTATGGACTTGTACGAACAATAACAACAGAAAGGTATCTTCACTTTGGTGCAGGCAACTGTGAGGTGAAGGACAACTGATCTGTGAGGCAAGCTGGAGTTGTCTTAGGTGGTAATAGACAATATTTTAAAATATTTGAAATAATATAATTGCTTTGCAGTAGGAACACGTACATGAATGAAAGATGCTAGCAGGTGTCTTGCCAGGGTGGAATCTCATGCTCTTGTGTTTAATAGAAGCGTGCACACTGTAAACAGGTCTGAATTTCTTAAAAGTAATCAAAACGGAAGGTCTGAATAACTAATGTGCAACACAGTTTAATGAAGTTTAAGCATGATAGATTATTAAATAAATTTCCAATTTTTTCTTGTACTGAGTATTAGCAGCTTTCTTTTTTAAAGAGTGAGGCCACAGCTTTCACCAATTTCTCTTGGTATGTGATTGTATTTGACACTACTGGATGTAGTATACCTTTTTTTCAATACAGTTTATTACAAATTTCATAAAAATTCAATCAAAATGTGGTAAATTCATCTTTTCAATTGGCTAGGTCTAGAGCAGTTTTATAGAAGCAAACATAAGGTCCCTCAAACAATACTTGAAGTCAAAGATATTAATACTAAAGACAGAAGAGCAAAAATGGATACTACTTCTATACTATTTGTGTTTATTTTATTGAGGTCTTACTCCCTTGCCATGTTCGCTCCAATATCTTGCCATCTCTGTGTTTCTTTTATACTGTACTGACTGCAGTTGTATTGCAGTCTGTGAAATATCTGTCCTGTCTTGCCATTTATACTTTTATTGCTAAATTTTATGGTAGTATTTTAAAAATCTATATTGAGAGGTGGTGTTCTGATCTCCCCTACTTTTTGTCCTGATAATTTCTTTGATTTCATTAAGTGTCTAGAGTAACCAGACACTGGAAAAGGAAATGGCAGCATTAAGTAGAATTTCATATGGGAATTAATAACCTGAGTTCTATGATGAACTTGATAGTATTGCTTGTTTTCTTACATCAGTTGCGTATTGATGTTCATGATATATGTAGCTGAATTTGGATAATCAGCCTTACCAAATGATAGTTTATATCTAGCCATAAGGTTCAGTCTTTTATCATTTAAAAGGCTTCACACAGAAATGTTAATGAAATGTCTGATGTCGTGGAACTGAGGTGCTTTCCAGTTTCACTCCATGTGTAAATCAGTTGAGCAACTGATATGAGGATCTGAGAGAGCTTTTTTGCTCCTATGAAGGTTTTGGACTTGTACATCCTGGACTAGTTTTAAAAGCACATGGAAAAGATTACTAAGAAAAACATTGTCAGTGGATATCCATTTATTAGAAGTCTGTACATTGATTGCATAATTTAGGGTAAATTATAAAAAGACGGAAGCCCCCCTCCATCAGAAGTTACGTTCAGATTTACTCCCCAAGCTCCAGATGCTTAAATTAATAGCACACTGTGCTGTGCTGAATTCATAGTCCATAGCGGGGGGAGAGAAGTGCAGGAGGTTTCAGATCAGAGGTAGGCTGAATCCCTTTCTGAAAGTGTGGGGAGCTTTCCATGGCTTAAGTCTCAGGTTAATCTCCATAGAGTCAAGAGAGAGGCAGGGTGAGGTGTCTTGTTATTACTAGCCTTTGAAAGAGGCAGTGCTTTCTGCTGAGCAGTCTGTTTCCCTTCTGCTAGCTCCAGCTCATAGGACTCCTCAGTGAGCAGTACAAGTTTGTCAGAAATCCCACAAGACTAGTCCTTTAGGAAAAAAAAGAGAGAAGAAAAGAGCTTCTGGAGGACTGTGCAGTCATGGGGAAGATGCAACCGTCTCCTTCAGCTCCAACACAAAATGGCACATTGAGAACTGTTTAGTTCTGTAAATACGCTTCAAAGACCAACTCTCAAGATGCTTTCAAATTATTTAATCCATTATCTGGATTTTGATTGCAGGTTCCCTAAAGAAACATATACTGCATAAAGGTTCTTCTTCAGAGAAGACTGGGTTTATGTCATAAGAATTCATCTTTTTCTTTCTAACTTTTTTTTCAGTGCAAATTTCTAATTTATGAATTGAGAAGTTGCTAGGTCATCACATTTTTGGTTTTGACATTAATTACTCTAGATTTCCCAGGCAGTTCTTGTACCTTTCTCTAAGAAGGTATAGCATTTTAAATTCATTCATACAGCTATTTATTCTAATCCAGTATTTTGTTATACTGGAAGGAGTGGGGGATCTTGGTTAAGAACCAGTTGGTGGCTTTAAGTCGTTGCTGGATTTCAATGTTAATTGCTGAAAGGGAAGTGGGAAGAATATGTAATCATGCAAAAGAATTTCAGGTGGTCACTTGAGAAGGAAAAGGTGATGAATTGCATTTTAGCTCCTTTTTCTTTACACAATTTCTTGCTTGAGCATGGCTTGGGTTTGCAATGGTTATTGCTGAAGAAAATGTTTTCTATAGCTAGTGCCATGTGAAATGATTCCTGTAATACCTGAATTCTAGCAAGTTTCACACTTTTGCTGCTGGCTTTCTTAGACATCACGCTCTGTGAAAATAGGGTTTTTTACTGTTTTATTTTTGGCAGCTTGACACTTTTCCCTCTTTCCTAAATCAATCCACCAGGGGTTTTGTTTCACATTTTATTCCCAACTTACATTCCATCAAGAGTTCTCTGACTTTCCTCTGTTGGTGAATGGTTCTATGGTAACTGTCACTGTAATAACCGTACTTTTCTGTTACTGCTAGTCCAGTTTCTGTTCTCTCTAACATCAGCAACCAAGTGCCCTGGGCAGAAAAGATCAGGAAACTTGTCGCTATGAGGGTATGTCTGCACTGCCTGCTTGTTAGCAGTATGCAACAGAGGTACCTGAGCAAGCAGAGCTTCAGGAACTACATGGCTGTAGTAGCACACAGCTCACCTGAGCCTCATTTATTCTTCTGGACTTGTCTGAAGCTAACTGAGATACCTGGAGCTGTGAGGAGGCAATTCTCATGGCAGTGGTAACCTACATCATGTTCATAGACTTTACTCCCAGCCATCAGCCACTCATTATGGGGGTAGAACAGGTGTGTTTTTTCTCTGACCCAAGAGGATGGCTTGGCTTGGCTTCAGGTGGAGAGTAAGATGTTGTCTTTCTTTGTCCTTTCAAACACGTTTGTTCCTCCTTTCTTTGAAGTTTTGGGTGTATGACCTCTCAGCACTTGTTCTTGATCATTTCTAGGTGTTCTGGTCCTTACAACACCACACTAAAATGGACTCTGTTGTAAGATGAAGTACTTGTTCCCTTTTGGATAGTCAGAATTGCCCAAAATGATGGTGATTGTATGGCTGGTCTGGTTCAGGATGATAGACCATAAATTTGCTTGAGTAGATGGAAGAGATTTATCTGTGTGGAGGGACAAAAAGGAGAGAATATGCTGAAGAACTGTGGCTGTTAGGACTATATTATCTTATAGATGGCATTGATTATTCCTCAATTTCAACTTTTTCTGAAATTCCACAATTCTGTTATAAAATGTTCTAATTGAGAGTTGATTTTGGACACTTTTTTTCTTGTTTTCCCAAATGAAGTGAAGGGAGACAATCATATGCCTTCAGAGAGAAAAATCTTGCAAGATTTGTGATTGCCAGATAAAATAATTATACACAATCTTCCTAGGCATTTGTCAGGATTCTGAGGGTTTTAAAGGGCTAGCAAAGTCATTCTGTGCTCAGAAGTATTGAAACAGACTGACCACCTCCATTAGCTAGAGTGTAAGGAGTATCCAGCCTTCAGTATGTACGAAGCAACTTTCTGCTTTTTTCTTTTTTTTTTTAACTCATGTATGTTTCATAAGCATCACTGTGTATTCTTGTTCACTAAACAATGTGGTATGGAGCTTTTTTACTGACCCTAGAAAAAAATTGCTGTAAGTGAATTTTTTGAGGCTTACTGTAAATGCATTTATGTAGTAAGTGTTACAAAATGCTTACTGGGGATGTTCAGCAATTTTTCCTTTGTTTACATCAGAATAGATAAACTGCATTTCATTTGAAAAAGCAATTTAATATTGACTGTTGCACAACAGACTGTTTTTTGTGAAATTTTGCATCATATTTCATACCTGGGACAATTCTTTAAAGATCATCTGAGTCTACGCAGTAAAGAACTNAATGTCATATTTTGGGCAGGCATACTGGATTGAGCTGTAATTAATTGCTGGTGCTGAATACACCATGGTCCTTACTCTCTTTTCATACCCTAGCTTTTCTTTGTGTGTAATAATTCCATCCAGGAAGAAATCTAATTACTAAGATAATTAGCACCTTATCACCAAATGGAGTTCAGACATTTGTACAGTTTATGAATTTTTAAAATATGTAATTTCCTTTTAACTGAGTGACAACTGGTGTTATGGAGAAAAAGAGCATA
>VXAL01017799.1:51576-65426 GCA_013399475.1 Chauna torquata | reverse complement strand
TATGAGAGAATTTATTTTATTGCATTTGCATGGGGAAAGAAATAGCACATAAAGTGACATCAAAATGTTACGTGCAAGTGTCTGGTCATAGACATGGTAGATGGTATCACCAGTCTAAACTTGTGAGCTACTGCTTTTACAGGAAGTTCTTAAGAGCTCTCTGCAGTTAATCAGTTGATAGGATCTTTTTATGAAAATAATTTTACCTGTATTATTTAACTACAGGTGCTGAACCAGTGAGAGTCTGACAATTGTTATTCTTATATTTTTTTCCAAAAGGCTGGGTGTATTTGCTGTTTTTTCAGCTCCAGTTCTCCAGCTCTGATTCAAGACAGCTTCAGTGATTCTGCCCAAGTATCACAGCTGTAATAATTTTTGCCATGTCAGTTCCTTTTAAGTTAGTTTTTTCTAGGAAGGCCCTATGACTTCTAGGGGCAGTTGGTGGAATACTAAGTAATGATAAGATGTAGTGCTTTCAAACTTTTAGTGGATAGTTTTGATATGAGTCATAAATACAATTGCTTTTCTGGAGAAAAATCTCATTTAGACTTACCATAATAGAAAAAAAAAAAAAAAATCAGAAGGTCCACATGGAATTTTTCCTTCGCATAGATGATTTATCTTTGAAAGCCTTTAAAGGCGCTGATCTTTTTCTAAAAGGGCAGATGACACTAATCCAGATGGACATATCTGCCACCATAAATTCAGAAAAGACAGTTAAAGCTACAGGCCTTTCTTGTTTCTCCTGGAGAAAAAACATCCATGGAGAATCAGACATCTGTCTAAATGGTCCATCATTTCATAACAGTCAATTAGGGTATGCTTACTATAAATGCCGTCTCCAGTGTAGAGAAAAGTTAGAGCACAGTTAAGCAAAGCTGGGCATGATTTTTATTTGTAAGCAACTGCAGTGATTTGCTGAGTCATGTATATAAAAAATGAGTCAAGGTGTTGTTTGAAACTTTAATGCTACCCCCAAAATTCTGTTTTGTTTTGTTTTGTTTTCTGGCTTTTGCCCCTATTTTATCCACCTACTGCTAAATGCATTGTTTCAGGGAGGAATCTGGATGCTCATTATCTCCAGCGGGCTCTCTGTACAAAATTCTTACTCTGAAAGGTGTTAACTATGAAATGCTATTTTGTAGGTTATAATTACTATTATTTTGGATCTGGATTTCTCCATTTCCCTATTGCACTTAATCATAAAAGTGATAGTACTGATAGTCGCGTACTTCAAATTGCAGATTCTAGTCAGGTATATATTTTAGTGAGCAATGTAAGAGAACAGGATTTAGAGATCTCTGGTAGGGTTTGTTTTGTTTTGTTTTGTTTTAATTTAGCTGTATTGCAAAGGATCTGACTGCTTTAGTTCTAAATGTAAAAATTACTGTTTCTCTAAAATCAAGCATCTGTAACATTTTATGTTCTTGATAATTTTAACTTCTCTGTACTTTATTTTTCAAGGTAGCTGTTAGTTGTCTGGAGACTTGGCAGGGGAAGAATTCTCCCTCTGTCCTTGAGATTTGGTCTGTCACAATTTCTGAAAGCATTAGGGGACATTGTAATCTTACGATCAGTTTGGTTTCTGTCACATAGAAACAAAGTGAGGAGATAGCCATTTTGCAAATAGGTATTATAGTAAGGTACAATTAGGTTCATCTCTACTGAGAATCAGAGATGGCAGCTGTTTTGAGTAGTGATGTGACTGTAGCTTCATGGTTACGCTGCCTTCATCTGCAGTGTGGCTGGATTCCAACGTTTCTATATGTATTTTCAATAGGGTAAGCCTTTCAATCATTAGTGTAAATATTAGATTTTTTTTCAAAAATGCATTGTGATGTCTAGATAAAAATTATGTATTTAGTTTCTCTCACAATCTCTTTCCCTCTCTGTATATATCATTAAATAATTACCTTAGTAATTATTTAATTCTACTTAGTTCTGTCACTATTTTTTATTGATTCTGGGAGCAGTACTTAAGGCACTAAGAGATTATTTTCTACCTAGAAAGCATAATGCTACATGCACCTTCTCAGTGTTGCCTTCCAGACAAGTTGTGTTTGGCCATTTGGGGCTGGGCTATATGATCTTTAGAGGACCCTTCCAACCCAGTAATTCCCAGCTGGAAAATTTAATGTCAGTCAACTCCTGGACCTTTCATTTAATTCTTCTGAAGAGTGTCTCCTTGACTTTTCTCTCTGTATTTAGTTGTATTAAGTGCTGTGCTTACTATATAGAGATGAATAGTTAAGTTACAAACTTCATACCTGAACTGCTATGTGATCTCAAAAATCATTTGCGGATAGTCTCTCTTATGGTGTATAGCAGAAGGTTTACTAAGTTTTTAAATACATGAAGGGAATGGTGGGTGTGCCATGTCCATGGTGGGCATAGATGTGAGACCTTTCTAACTGGTTCTGAAAGTCTTTCCCCAGTCTCCCAAAGCTCAGTTTCCATCAGCCTTCATCCCAGACTGTACCTGCCCTTGGCTAGCAGTTGCTTTTGGTTCAAGGGCAGCCCGACCTCATCCTTTTTCTTCTTGGTAGGAATGTGCCATATCTATCCAACCACACTGCAGGTGGTTTGCCCACCTGACATCCATCCACCCCCAAATGCTGTGTCCAGGCAAAATGCATCCTGAATCTAAATCCTCATCCATCTAGATACTGGACACTGTCTCTGTTAAATGTGCCCATCGCTACAAGGAAAAAAATCTGTAAAGAGATATTGTATCTCCCTCCATATACTCACATCTTCACTTAGTTCTGTCACTATTTTTTATTGATTCTAGGAGCAGTACTTAATGCACTAAGAGATTATTTTCTATCTAGAAAGCATAATGCTACATGCACCTTCTCAGTGTTGCCTTCCAGACAAGTTGTGTTTGGCCATTTGGGGCTGCGCTAGATGATCTTTAAAGGACCCTTCCAACCCAACCATTCTGTGATTTCTGTGGGAGCAAATCAACTATCTTGTATTTTATTCCTTAATTCTATGATGGCCACTTTTTTTCTTAGACTGGTTTGCTTTTGCTTCCCTCTAAGCATTCTCCAAGAAGTTCCCTAGCACCCTTTTGTGACTAAGTAGCCAGAGATTCCCCAAATCTCTCTTTAATGATTAAAATTGTGCAAGACACTGGAAATAGGCATTCTTGGGTACCAGCAGGTATGGCATGATATTTAATTCCTCCTTTGTTGGATAGATATAGGTTTTGTATTTCTGAATCTCCATGGACAAACAGCTGGGTTTCCTGTGACAGCTCATGTGCTTTTACCTATCCAGAATAAATGATTGCCAGTGTGCACCCAAACTGCCCCTGGCTGATTAAGAAATAACCACATCCCTCAATCAGGCAGTATTAGTTGTCCTCTCCCTCACCACCAGTCCAAGCAGCAGGACAGCAACTGGAGTGGCATTGCCTGTGCAAGAGGCTTCTTGTGTTCTGTTTACAACTCTAAAGAGCACAGCTGAACCTTGCAGTTGCACCATTAACAAAAAGACTAGTAAGCTCCCTGTTGAGCAGACACTAAGGAGAGATGACAGTTGAGAGATGCTCTTGCCTTTGAGCACATGCTTCAGGCATTAGCATGTAGTGCTATGGCACAATGTGCCTAGGGCAGCCAGAGTGGGAGCTAGGGCAAGGAAAAAATCCATCTGCTGCCTGGGATGGGTCTTCACAGAGATCCATAAACTTCAGAGTTTAAAGTACTCTGTGATATGCAAGAGAATTATTTGCATCGTGAGCACCTGCAGGCGAGAGATGTTATTGATTGGTTAGTGTAGTTTAAATGCCCAGAAAGGAAGGGATCATCTCCCTTGTTCCTAGTACTCACAGGCATAACAGAATCATTAATACTTCTTGCCCTAGCTTAATGATGGCCAATCCGAAGATCAGATGATGGGAATATGTGGTGATACTCTCTTAAGAATGATCTCTGGGGAGATCAGGAGGTGGGAGAAAAGGAGGAAAATGAGTAAGAAAAGGAATAGCGCCACTTATTCAATAGTGCTGCTACTTATGTCTACTATCACTGCCTTTTGAGCTCCCTCAGTAAGTTCTGTGGCTAAATGTGCCCCAGGAGCTATCTGCAGCCGTGATAATTGCATCTGGAGTATCAGTGATGCACAGCCCCTGACATCCCTCTCCAACACATGCAATAATGCATGATATAACATGCAGAATGTTACTTTGTGTAGGAGAAACCAACACTGGTCAACATCTGAGTTTGACTGCTGAACCTCTGTACTACACTTTGTTTCCTCAGCAGTACACTTTTATTTACCACTTGCTGCTCTGCCTGAGTGAAGACTTTTACAGCAAGTTTGGGACCAGAGAGTCAAAAATGTGAAGGCTGGAGGGGGAGGCAAACCATGAAGGAAAAATCAATATATAATCCTTCATATTTGTCAGTGAACTATTGAAGTATTGCAAGTTAATATTTTCCAGCAAGTTTTGCACTTGCTCTCTAGTAGTTTTATTTACACTGTGTTTCCCTACATTTTTTATGAGAATGATGTGAGGTACTGCAGAAAGCCTTGCTAACCATCAAGATAGCTATGCTCTCTCTTATCTACAAGGGCAGTTATTCTCTGATGGGATTCATTTTGGTTGATATAGCTGCTGGTTACTGGGGGCAAATCAGTGTTTGCACTTTATATTCTTTTCTGGATGCTTATAAATAGTTTTGCGTATTTTCCTCCATGTTTTTCCTGGAGTTATATAAACTGACTGATCTATGAGAGCCTGGTTCTTCCTTTTTCCCTCTTTCAAAGCTGGTTGAAATATTTGACTTCTTTTAGACTGCTGTGTCTTCAAATCTACCACAGTGCTCACCATTCACTATGCGGCCAGAACTGCAGATTTGTGTGATGAAGTCTAAGGAAAATAAATTACCTGTAAATAGTTTTTGTGGTTAAACAAAGCTACTAAACAGAATTTTACAGAAATTTGAAGACAGTTCTATGTTTGAGCTAGATTCAGCTCAAGTTCAAACCACTTCAATTTATTTGACAAGGTGCTGAAATGAAAATCTCTTTTTGTTGTGTGAGACAGTTGAGCTGGTATGTTTTAAAATGGGTTGTACCCTTTTGTGAAGCTGTAAATGTTCTGCCTATGGAGCTGCTGCAAATTCAGTTCATAACTGAATCTGGGGAATGAGTGAAATTCCCCAGTCACAGCTGGACTTTGCAGTCAGACCCCTGGAAAGAACAAGAATATTTTGACTGTAGCCTGGAGCCATGTCTCTTAAATCTTGCTCTGGTGTGGTTCAGGCACCTGGTAGAATGTCTTATGCCTTCAAGGAGCATAACTGTGTTTCTTGAAAAAGCAAGTCAAAATTCACAGCTAGTCTGGAAATACGCTCTGGAAACCCAGTTGGTGTTCTGCTTTTTTGGATTTTGCTATGTTTTTACAGCAAGACTGATTGGAACAAAAATTACCAACAGCTTCCTTATAAACTTTTTTATGAATTCAGTTTGAAAATTTGAGCATCTCAAAGTAAATATATACATCTTGAACATCTATAGGTTCAGGCTAGGCCATGTCGTTAAGAAAAAGAATTAAAGGACACTGGAAAATAAAACGTGAAGAATATGTACAGGAAGGGAGGGGCAGAGTTCTTTCTAAACTTCACTTTCAAGCCAGAAGTAGAAACAGATTCTGTAAGATTCTGAAACCGCCACTAAAGTAGTGTAATTGTGTGGGTTGCCATTTGAAGTCATGTACAGTTCACATGTTGGATGTCCAATATAAAAAAACTACTTTTATAAAGATATAGTCCTGTAAGATTTGTAGTGCCCATGAGCATTCAATTTCCCATCCTCCTTCCCCTTTGAGTCCATCCCGAAACCCTGAGAGATTCTGGGATTTTAATTATAAGGAAGCTGAAATAGCATCAGGAGTTTTGTATACCACCTAATTCTGCAATGAATGGAAGGGAGAGAAGATACTCTCTACAGACAACATTGAATAGTCTTTGAGATTGAGGGAGAACAATTTTTACCTCCAATACAAATATATCTATGATTAGCATCTCAGGTAAATTTCTCCTTTCAGTATAAATCTTTTTCTCATAAGAATTAAAAACAGTCAGAAGTAAGAATGTAATTCAGTAAACCAGTTTTGCAGTGACATGGAGGTTTTTTTTCTTTTTCTTGTCGATTTTTATGGTTTACTGCCTAGTGCAATTGCTTATAAAAAAAAAAAGAGAGAAGAATGTATCATTCTTCTACATTTCCAACCTAAACTTAGTTCAATGAAATTTTCAAGATTATAATACTGTTCTTCAAAAGAAGTTTAAATAAAATGGCATCAGGATAAACTGAATGCACACATTTATTTGACTTCTTTTGCATTTAAATCATGCTACAGACTGCATGAATACACATATGCATGGAGCATACTGGAAATCTCTGCCATTAATTACAAGGACTGAATTAGTAAGACATGTCACAAAGGCAATAAAGGCTGATGATGGCCTACATTTTCCTTTACCAGTGATAAGGAATGATATACTTTGATCTGAGGCTTTGTATCAGAATATTACAGGAAGTTTAAGTACTGTTTGTGAATTCCCTCTTCCCTGATAGGGAATTGAAGTGAACCAGAGAGAGAGAAACAGTTTCTTCAAATCCCTTTTGCTCATTAAGCTGTTAGTGTTAGTAGAACCAAGAACCATTGTTTTTGAAAGCAGGTAACTATTTGCACAACATGCTCATTTAGTCACTTGCATCATTGACTTGCGTGCTTGCCCACCCGTGGAGCAGTGGCCGGAAGCCAGCCCCAGCTGTGTGCTCGGATGTGGAGGGTCATCCTGGCACACCAGTGGCTTTGAGATGGGTGCTTAGGAAAGTTCTTCAGAGGAATCTTTGTACCTTTAGGTATATTTGTAATCCTGCAGTATTCATCTGCCACACATCACCACCTTCCTGGATGTGGTCTAAGTCTCTTCATCTGCTGTTTATCTTCATGGCCCTGGGCATATTGAACAATCTGTTGGTGTCCTGAGTTTGTTACCTATTGCAGATTCAGCATGACTACTAGGCTCCAGAGCTTATCAGTCCTTAGAAAACTTTTGTACGCTATCTTTTCAGCATGCAGTGTTCCTGTCTTTGACCTGCCATTTTCTGTTACATCTCCATCCATGCCCATAGATATGTATAGAACTCATGAACACATCCACGCCCATAGATATGTATAGAACTCATGAACACAAGGGTGCCTTTATGACAACTGGATATTATGTTTATGTATTCTTTGTCCTTCTTTCCTCTTCAATGGCTCATAATTAAGTGGAAAAAAATGAAAGTTTTAACTCTGTCTTTCTGTCATTTGTACTTGAACTACAGTTCAGAAATATTAGAAATATTTTCTCTTTTTTAATTCAGAATATTAATACACTTTATGAACCAGTCTGCTCAGAGCTGGAAAGACTGCAAGTGGCTACAGATGTAAGGGAGTATTGCCTGTGACTTAATCCATGAAATGGGATGTATGCATCAGAAAAGAGATATATGTGTAATTTTTTTTAAAAAAAAAAAAAAAAAAAAGCTCTTGACTTTGGCAATTCTAGACTTC
Organism: Chauna torquata; assembly: GCA_013399475.1. NCBI lineage: Eukaryota > Metazoa > Chordata > Aves > Anseriformes > Anhimidae > Chauna > Chauna torquata. The sequence continues at coordinate 57,850 of VXAL01017799.1, read as the reverse complement.
CTCAAATGAGAGAGTAGTTTAGATTTAATAGTTTGTAACTTAACGCAGATCACAAGTTAATCATCTGTCCAGGTCTGGTATCAGTTATGGCACTGATGAAATGGTTTAAGCTTACTACTTTATTACCTTTGCTGTCTTGCATAAATGAGTTCTGGCTGAGTGTATTAGTTTTGTGTCTATCTGTAACTGTTATTTTAGACTCCTGGAACAGAATTTGCCAGTGCTATAAATCTAGTTTAAAATTTATTTTAAAAAAAAAAATTAGTTATCAATATAATTCTCACTTTTTTTTAAACTTACAGCTCCCCGTTACTCTTTTTCAATGTGAATTTGATTTTATTCTTTTTTTTGTATCATGGAGGTGACTAAGCTTGTCCATCATTTGCAAATCATGTGACATTTACGATGGTCCATAAAATCTGCTTTGGAAGGACACTGAAATATGCTAAGGTGGATTCTTGGTGACCCTTTCCTGAACTTCATCTGTCTTTGATAATCCAAGCATACTCCTTCAAAGCCATCACAGTCAATCAGGTCACTGAGTGCTTTGGAACTCATATCTTCTGCTGCTTTGGTTGCTGGGCCTGCATTCCCAGTCGATGTGCTGAAAATCCATGTGGAATTTGGAATTGCTGAACAACTGGAAGTAGAGTGGAGGACTGAATAACACACTGAGATGAAACAGGGAGAGCAGACACAGGGTGGTATTTGTGTGTCTGATGAATGTTTGTGTGTTTGTGGGTACACAAGTGGTCTCTCCCACACAGCGAGCATTTGAGCACAGTTTACTGCTCTCTCTTTCCTACCACACTGTACCTTCTAGGGCACTTCCCTTCTGCTGTTTTTGTTGTTTCTGGGATGCTGGAAAGCTGGGTGCTTTCAAGGCAGTTTTGTGCAATAGAGGACATGGATTTCTCACCACATATTAAAAGGAAAAGAATGCACTGTAGACAGGTCAGTCCTGGACTTATGTGTAAACCTAAATAATGTTTTCGTTACTAAAATACAGCTTGCAACTCATTCTGTTTTATTGTATTGCAGAAGTGGGTGCAATTCCAAATCATACTATCCCTTGTGACCAATCACTTTATTTTTCAGTGTCGATCTAATTCAGAATATGGCTGATACATCAAGCCAAGTTTCTGTAAGACACCTTTTGTTCTGTGAGATCTTTTTGAGCTAAACAGTTTTCCTAAATCAGTTACAGTGGCATCCTTAGAAAATACCTACCTCATATAGATTAAGGTGGATGATCAAAATTTGAGTATGGATTTCAGACATAAAAGTCTACGAGAAGTGAAAAGGAGCATTTAGAAACTATATCCAATGATGACAGCTAAAATGTAAGGTCCCTCAGGATGAACAAGTGTTGAAGGCCCTTTTCTAAAAAGATTTCTTTGTGAAAGTTTTCATAGTAACTTTTGTGTAGTGTATGCTCTGATAAGGGGGAGATTTTGTTATGAAGACTGGTAGGAATAACAAACATTAATCCTAAACTAAATTAAACAACTCAAATGTACCAGAAGCAATAGATGTTCATTAAGATTTGTAAAATATGTGAGTTTGCAGAGTCTGTATTACATAGCTGAAATTATGGGAGGTAAGAAGGAGAAAATTACAATGCCCATAGTTTAATTGAAACTGGATCCTATAAGAAATAATTTTCAGATAGGTTGACAGGTACTCTTATGAAGATCCTATGCTATTTTTTGAAAACATTTGTATTTTTCATAAATAAGAATCTCTACTTAAAATGTAAAACAGACTAAACCATGATTATTTGTGTTGCCATAGTCCTGAATACACTTTAATGTTTGTAATCATTTTCTAGATTAATATTTTTTAGTGAAGGTGCGTAAAGTTTTGTATATTTTCCTCTTCTGGGGAAAAAAAAACATGTTGCATGGGCTTTGTTTTCAATTTCTTTTAATAAAGAATCGCTGAGTATATAAAGTACGCAAAGACTAAAGAATATGCAAAATCTAAATTATGAATGTATAATTCTGTTGTTAATTGGAGCTGGAAAAAATGTGCATCATACTGGGACATTAAGATAAACTGCTGAATATAACATACTGTATGCTAAACGACCTTTTGCGTGGATACATCGAAAATAATTGGAGTGATTTCTTAAACAAAGCTAAATAATGAAATATATATGTATCAATAGTCAAAGCAGAAACAGTGTGTTTATTTTAACATAGTAATTCAGGTAGGTTAGCTCAAGACTAGCTAATCCCAGAGAGATTTTCTCTGCTTCATTATAGGTATGATCAGAAAGACGGGAATAGTATCAGTAGAAGTGAATTAGCTATAGGAAGCAGGAAACTTGTCAAGCTTGTATTGTCACTCCTGCCCTTTCAGACCTTACAGGGCACAGACAGGAGCATAACGAATGCCAGTTTTATCATGAAATCTGGCTGGGATACAACATTTTTTTCAGGGTTACCTGAAGGTGATGCACTGAATAACTGAAGGTCAAAGAGAATGGTTCACTGATTTCTGATCACTTCTTAGAAATTGTTTTGCAGAACAAAAGGCAATCTCTAAACTTTGATAGCTTGGCGGTTTCAGTGGCTTGGCTCATATTTGTGTTGTGGTTACAGGTACAGAGATTTAAGACTTTATGGACTGAATCGCCAAGCAAAGGTTTAAAATGGACCTTGGTTACAGTAGATGCTACATCTTCCTATGTTATTTTGTAAATAACTCTTGGAGATTTAAATTAGGCCAATCACTGTCTTTCAATAGAGTGATACTAACTCCATTCTCTTATAAAAGTTTTGGGTTTGGAACTACCCAAGGCTTTTGTAATTTTCAGATCACTGAATTATTGGAGAGGAAGATAAAGCTTTGCTACTGAAGCTAGAGAATGCCGTAACACAAAGTATACTGGGCATGCTGATTCAGATAAGAAAGTTTCTTTCTCCTTGTTTGCTCTTGTAAGAGACGTGTCAGTTATGCTGGAGCTTTTGTGCTTTCTGTGATAATGCAGAAGAAAACTGAAAATACTTGCGAAGTGACTTCCTTGTCTCCTGAAGTCTGTCAAAGGCCTTTTTACCTTGGTGCATATAAGATATAGGGCTGTGTGGATTATGTGTATACAAGAACGCTGCCAGTGTGCATACAACATTTTATACTGTAATATTACATATTTTATTGTATTCTTTCCAGTAGTATTCTGTAACCTGGCTCCCACTTTTTTGTTCTTTGTCTGTTGCTAACTATTGAGTCTTGGGCCATAAATTGGGACTCTACAAATAATAGAAGAAATATTTATACATAACTTTTCATAGGTTATTCATATTAATAATTCATATTATAGTTAAATTCTGCCTTGGCTCACAAAGTTTAATGTGGTTTCATCTCTAAATTAGCTAATCCGTTATGTACTACACAAGCAAGTAGTGTGGTTTTCTAGACTTGTTTGAAAGAATAAAAATGTTGCTATTGCTTGTTAGCATGCTCAAGTGTGTGAGATGCTTTATAACCTTAAAATCAAATAGGGTTCCTGAGGCAAAAGTAAATTTTAATTCTGATCAGTAGTATATAAAAGAGAGAAATGGAGAAGATAGGTGAGGGATGAGAACTGAAATAAAGGTATTTATCTGGTTGCCTTGACACGTCACTAGTCACTGTGACCATGAAGGAGAAGAATGTTTGAACGGAAGAAGATATGAGTCCCTGCTACTGCATGATGCCCCACATACTGCAGGAATTGTAAGTGATGGAAGCAGGAAAACAAAAGGAGAATTTTGCTGAGGATATATTGACACTTTCAATGAAATTGGTCGAATCTGCAGATCTGTAGTGGTATTTGACTGGAATTATTAAGAACATTGAAGGTGAAAAAAGATGTATTATAACTGAGCGTTGAATTTAAAGGAAATCAGTGCATCACTGATTTCATATCAGAGAGTAATCTTGAAATCCTTTATTACTAGGAGAAAAACTGAGAATATTCCATAGAAGTTACCTGCATCTAAGTAATCTGTAATAAAAATATCTCAGCAATATTGGAATTCTCCTTCACACTGAACATCATAGACCTATGATACCATGCTTAAAAGAAAGCGAACAAGTTTCAGGCTACATTAATATCATCTGAAAGACAGGTAATTATCACCTGTGTAAGAAAAGAAGTTCAACAGAAAAGTGTAATAATGTACCTATGTGAGTCTGTGGTGTTTAGTATTCAGTACAGTTATTTCATTTTTAAGCATTATAAAAATAAGTGTTTTCTGTTTACAAAAATGCGTTGTTAGGATACCCCTACCTTAACCCTATTTTCACACTCTTACATGGAAAAGAAATAGCTTTATTTTTCTAAAGTAGTCAATACAAGATTCCATGCTTGTTAGCTGTTGTGTAGAAAATGTTTAATGGTTTTAGAGACTAATCCTATACTTTTTTTTTTTTTTTACATTCTGTTTGTTCTTTAAGTGATAAGATCCACAGTTCAGTCTACTTCAGGCATTAGAAAATGTTTCATTATTGCCATGAATGAGCACACAGGGAAAAAAGTAAAACCACAAGAAGCTTACCAACTCTTGCTTTTAATGATTTATAATTCTGAATGGGACTAAAGGGATCCTTTACTGTTACCATATTTTAAGCATATAACGTGTGTCTCAGATGACCAATGTCCCTTAAAAATCTCAAAAGTTATGAATGTCTCAGAAAATCTCAGGCCCAGAAAATCAGTCAGAGTAAGAAAATATTTAGATTAAAATGTGTGTTATTTGCATGTATGCTTACAGAAGGAAAAAAAAAAAGAAAAAAGAAAAAAAACCTGTGAAATGATGGTAATGTGTTTAATGTGTTGTTTTCATGATACTGACATTATCTATGTGCGTTGTTGTAAGAAATATCATTAGTTGATGTTGGCTTCTGGTTTTTATTTTATAACCACGTTATAACACTGCCTGTCTTTTAAGAAGTCCTTGATTAATTACGTGTATTTTAGTAACAAACTTGAAATAATTCATTTGCAATAGCTTTGCTTGTCTTGGGGAAACCCTTCCATCCTGGCATACTTATGTATAAAATATATGATTTTACAATATTAAACTCAGTCCTGCAACTGCACTTTCATCTATTCTTCATCAGCCTTTTACATACTTGTCCAGCTAAAGACAGCAATAAAAAGTATGTGTTGTACCTCCTGTATAATATAACATTTTTTAAATGTATTGAAACAGAAAAGTGAAAAATTGTTTGCACAGTCACATGCATTTTTTTTTTAAATGACCCACATTAGCATAGTATCTGAATGTGTATCTGTATCTTATATTGAAAAACCAAGCTGAATTTACCTCATCTCCCTAAGCTTAAATGCTACAAACTAAGGACTATGGGTTTAAAATTTAAATCAGTGCAGGACTGAATCATCAGAATTTTGCAGCCCATCAAAACCTCTGCCCCTGTAACATGCTAGCGCATTAGGGAACCTTCTGTCCAGGGTCTTGCTAGCTGCAAATTTAGGAGGATGTTGGGCTCCCACTGACTCCGACAAGTGAACTACTGTACAGAGCAGTGATGCAGGCAGCCCCCTCCACTCAAGGAAGGCTCTTCCTTCTGTCTTAGTAAGGTACTGCTCTGCATGTCCCCACATGGCCTGCTACTAGTGCTTCAAAAAATCCCATCTTCGTGCACCTCTGCTTGCATCAGTTCATGAGTAAGAAATCAAGCACAGTTCTCAAGCTGAGCCTTTACCGGTCTTGTCAGTCATGTGATATTTAGCTCAAGTGATAAGTGACTCTTACTGTCCCGCTGGGAAACCAATACTGGAGAAGTTTTTGGAGGAACAGCGTCTCTCTCTGGAGTGCTACATGTCAAATGCTCTTGCACCAAAATTACGCATAGACAGACTGGCTAAGAGTATTGTGAGTAACCCTCTGCCAAGAGGAACTTGATTTAAGGAAATGTTCTGTGGTCACCGAACATACGCTGTATCAATCAATATATGGCAAACGTGACAGAAATACAGGAGTGAACTACAATCTATTGCTGCTATCAGGCTCTGGTATTTTCATTTTTGGAAATATCCTGTGCTAATCTGTATGTTGAATTTCAAAAAAACTTTTTTTTTTTCAAAAATATAATAAATATATCCTGTGCAGTTCAATGAGGGTGTTTGAAAACAATAATGCTGCTGTACATGGAGCATTGTGATGGGACAGTGCATTTGCCTAAGTTCAGAAAGTTTTTTGGAGGTGTTTTTTTTTTTTTTTTTTTACAGCATTATTGATACAAAAAAAAAGAATGGGCAATA
>VXAL01017799.1:33905-46403 GCA_013399475.1 Chauna torquata | reverse complement strand
AAAAAGATAATCTTTCCTTATTTTCTATTTGACAGTGAAGGTTTTCCTTCGGCTAACTACTTCCTGTTTGTGGTGGTTGTAATGAATCATTGCAGGTTTCTTGCTTTGTGCTGTGCATTTCCACCTTAGCTGCCAATTTCACAATTGTTGCAGTCCAGGGAAGGGCTTTTAATTTTTATATGAAATCTAACAGTATTCAACATTAATTAAGTTGAAAATACAGTTATTTCAGGTGGAGATCTGTACTGGTTTTACTGTAGTTCTGTTTTGTCTGATTAATTGTCAGAAGGATTGGGGTTTGGGAGGGATTGTTTGTTATTTTGTAGATTATTTTCAATAACTGAAAAAGGAGATATTATGCTTTATGCAAGTGTTGGTGATACAGTATGATGATGTGAATGACTTGCATTACTGGCTTCCAGGATTCTTAGTTGGTTTTGGTTAAAAGGTTTTTCTTTGAGAACCTTTCTAAAGTAAAAAAGGGATAACCTTAAAGGATAAGTTGGAGTTTGGTAATAGTAGTTAAAACAGACCAACTACAGTGGCTGGAACAGGACTGTCTACCAAGCATTGATTGCATTTCATCCTTTCGTGATGGGGTATCACATAGAAAAGAGAAAAACTAATCAGAAAGAGTTCGTTCGTCTTTGTTCTTCACTTTGTGCTTCACTTACTAAACAAGAAAATGATGTTTTGATGGAGTGACTAACCTTACTAACCTTATTACAATTTATGCTCGGTCAGGAGACTGATAGAGATAGTAGCTATTCCTTGAAGTTCTCCCTCAGTATATATTTGCTTATCTGGTGCAAATTACTGTGTCATAAAAGACATTTTAAATGTCTGCGATTGTGCATTCACAGGTGAAAAGCCAAGTCTCTTATTGAGAGGAAAAGCAAGGATTTCCTTTTCCTTCCACTTCCAGGTGTGGAGTCTTGTTGTATATCTAGTTGAGGCCTTAATTAAGTAGCAGAGGGGGCAGAGCCTTTAAGTTTTTCCATGGCAAGGGCGTGGAAAAATGGGAGAAATTCTGCCTCTGTTGATACCAGAGGAAGAGTAGTTAAGCTTCTGTATTATTTATTGCCTAAATATGTGTAGTTTAGCATGTAGGTGCCCTTGTCATTGTTCAGATGAAACCATACAACAGCAAATCTCAAAAAACTGCCTTTTGATTGTATACTTACACAGGGGGATTTGATCCTGTTCTGTTCCACCTGGTGTCACCATGGTGTTACAAAGCCTCCAGCTATAGAATCTGTGGGTCTTTCAAATACTGTGCCACCAACAGAGCTCATTGTAGTATCAGTCTTGAATGCCTGGGAAATGTATTGAACTCTTGATGTCAGACATACAGAAAGTGCTCACTTTTCCCAGATTTTTGTTGTTGTTGAAATAAACAAATATCTTCTAAAATGCTTACTTTCTAAAGCTAAAAAATTATTTTGAAAATGCTTATGTGTGTATCTTGATTATTAAAAGCTATTCCCAGGTGGCTGTTTGGTTGCCATTTGTTCAATCTTATTTCAGTGAATAAGTGTAAAAATGCACAGAATTCTATTTGTAGACAAAGCTGTTCCTTGTTCTGAAATACTTGCTTTTTCCTGTGTTTCTGTAGAGCGGGAATATCTATAGTCTGGCTTTCATAAGAGTCAAGTTCTGACTGTTGTCTAGTGTTTCTCTAGTTAGTAGTAGAACAGCTCTTCTGATTACGTGTTTATCTTTTCCTAGCACCATCAGAAAAATAAGATAAAAATGAGACGTCGCAAAGCTGTACCAACCATGGTTTTAGTGAATTAAAACTAAAAAGAATATACTTAAGAATGTTCTTTTTACCTTTAGCTATTATCTGGCCAGTTTTCTTATAGCTCGTTTAATGAAAATTCATTTGCACACAAGCCATTTCTGCTGAACCTTTTTTGTGTGTACACTGACACCTTCCACACTGTACACCTGAAAAAATTTTATTATGTCTGCGATGGATGTTTAACTTTCATAGTATCTTTCTCCCAAATGATGTTTGCCCTTTAAAACTTGACCTAGTTGTGATAGCAGGTTACTTGGTCAAAACCAACAGATTTGAGAAGCTGAACATGAGCTTCAGGATCCAGTATGTGGAAAATGTCCAAATTCACCAGCACAGGGCCCTAGTTCCTTTTTGCTTTCTGTTGGATGAGTAAGTATTCGGTCTAGCCCTGGAGCAGTTCTTTAGAACGATAATCCTCAATTTCTGCTGTGCAAAAAAACTGTTTTTACATATAGAAAACAGAATATAACAGAACTGTTATTTATTTTGGTGCTCTGCCATATGCAGAGGATAGCCAGGAAGAGAGACCTCAGGGCACATCCGTACATTGCATTGTGCTGCTACGGTGAGAAATCCTCCCTGAGCTGTTCTTAAAACCCAGCTCTAGACTTTCTTTTGCAACCTGAATCTGTTGCTCAAGAATAGAGCATAAGCTATGAAGAAATAAGTCCACATATTATATATAGTGTTAGTGGCTTATTTTAACGTATCCTGTATCCAGCCAAGTAAGAAATAGTCAATGTTCAAGTCATGTGAAAGGAGTTTTTTGAGAGATTTTTTTTCCTGGGCGAAATAGTTCAGAATTAAAAAAATTACTGTTTCAGGAAATGTGCTTTAATTGATGCAACACTAATCAAATAATTGTAAAAGCTGTAAGCCATATTCTTAAAAAATATTCTTATTCTTATTCATTTATTCTTAAAAAATGTTCCATATTAATGTTATAGAAATGTTAAAAAAAAAAAAAAACAAGCTAAAACTTCACAGACAGTGCCTGCGTGATTGGCAAGTTATATGGACTATTGTATTGTTGTATTGTGGCACACAATTAAGTGACACAAAGCTTTTTTTTTTTTTTTTTTTTTTTGGCTAGCTCTTAGCCTGGTAAGCAGTTTGGGGTGGGCAGAAAAGTTGAATCCTGTATTCCTTTGGCTTTGATAAAAGTAGATGTGTGCGTAACTGGCTCAAGGAAGATTAATACCGAGATTATACATGGCTATCCTTAAAGTTAAGGTGCTAATACCTGCTGTCACTTACGGACTTACTGTAAGAATTGTTTTCGACCAATTGTTTCAGTAGTGCACGGACTCTTGCTCCAGTTTCTAACAGAAAATAGGTAATCTAATGTCAGCAGCCTTAAATCTGTGGTTGAAGGGCATCCTTTTCTTCTGCAGGGTTCTATGGCTCCTCTGGAGAGTTTGAGGCATTTGGAAGTCAGAAAATTTCAAAAATGATACTACTGTGCAAGAGATTGTAAAGAAGTGTGGGGATGAAACTGTATTTTCATAATGAAACAGACAGAAGCCACTACCAAACAGGCAAGATCTCGTTTGGCACTGCCTGTGAAGGCTTGTATGGTCTAAGTGGTATTCATTGACAATAACAAAAAATATTAATAATAGGAATGCCCAGAGCTATGGCATTGTCTAGAAATTGTCATAGACACCTGTGTGAAACATGAAATGTGCAAAAGCAAGAGGAGAGTCCCAGGTAGGGGGTGAGGGACTGGAGGCAATTGGCTTCTGGCAGCAAAACCTGCAAAGTCCTGCAGTCCTTCTGGCCCCTGTGCCATGGCTGGTGGCCTCTGGGGACTGCGGGCTGTGGCAGGGCAATGGGGGATGTGGTGATGGCACTGGGAACCAGTGAAACTGGCTTCACCGTGGTGTGCAGAAACAGAGAGAGGCGGGAAGTTTTGGGACCAGTTTCCCTACCAGTGAAGTTCTTCGTTTTCTTTGTCTCCCATGTTCGGGGAAGCTGGACTCCATGTGCATTCTTCACAAAGAAGCAAAATTGAACAAAAGAATTTCTGATGTCTACTGAAAGAAACAAATCTGAAATGCCTGACTGTTGGCTAACTTTCTAATGGCAGGCATCGCTGTCTACTCTAACTGCTTTGTTAACTAGATCCTGAGAGCTGTTTTTGAAGATGTCTGCACTGTAGTATGACTTGATTACATGAGAAAACATGTAAATCGAAATGTTGGACAGCTTGTAGAGTTGGAAGTGTTGCTATGAGAGTAGTTTCTTGAAAGAAGTTAGTGAAAGATTAAAACACAGTTGTGGTATTAAATGTATCTGGCAGATGAAATTTACATCTTTCAGTAATCTTTGCTCATATCTCTTTAGTAGTTCCTGATTTCCCAGACTTTGCTGTCTTCTTTCTTTGTCGCTAGCCATATATGACATTTCGTAGCCACTGGTATTAGGAAATGGTTTTCTTACGTATCAGGCATACTAGCTAGCATGTTTAAGTAAACCAGGTTTGGGTGCTTTTTTGAGGCTGGGGACAGACAATTTCAGAATTGCTGAAAAACACAGGCAATTCTTGTGATTTTTCCTAAAGACAGTAATGTTTCTCAGATACCAACTGTGTGCTTTGTAAGATGAGCATGGACAGTGGAAGTACTATGAATGTGTAGGTTTTACTTTTGAGCAAGAGAAAAAGAAAGTCATTGTGAGATTTTTCAGGTAATGACTTGGGTATATGATTCTGAAAAATAACAAAAATCCTTTTAACCGGCTTTCCATTTATTCACGGAACAGCATTGTACTAAATCATAAGGCAACTGTGATGTTGCAATGCCTGTGACATAAGCCATAGTCTGAATTTCCTAAAGCAGGTGCTTTGAGTTGTTCTTCTGTAAGATGAAAAAGATTTCTAGGTTATTGGTGGAAAGAGACAGAGCCTTTTGCTGTCTCCTGCCTCAAGACAGATTTCAGTTTTAATTTAATAGCTTGTATGTCAGATACGACCACGTTTTGTGGAAATATTCATATCGTAACCTACATCCATTCTTCTCTTTTCCGTTCCCTTGTGCTCAGAACTGCTTTTTGGAGGAGGTTGCATAAAGCTGTTTTGTGCTCTTGATATGATATATAAGGCCTCAAAGAGGACTACTGAAAGAGAAAAGCAATTTCTATTTGGAAAAGCAGTGCAGTGGCCTTGTGCTAATGGCATACTTGAACATTACTTGATGACAGTGAAGAAAATCTAATGGCCTGAAAAGCTGCTGCTTTTTCTTGACTTAACTCTTGGCTGCATTGACGTTTGTACCATCTGTAACACAAAGAAAACTAATATATAGACAGCTTAGAAATAGCTGTTCAAATACCAGGAATTGTTTTAGGGTTTGGGGAGAAGAAATGAGAAAGGCAATGCAATGAAAGGGCTTACTTCTTTGTTGAATAGGCTGCATAGAAAAAGATGTATCTACTCTGTCTTAATTCTGTAGCTGAAACATTGAGATTTTAAAAGACTTGCAATCTCATTTGAAGTGTATCTTGCATGCAAAAAAAAAAAAAAGTGCTGTAAAACCAATGGTTGGCTCGTTTGTTTTTGTTTTGGAAAAAAAAAAAAAAGCTAAAATATATACACACAGGTAGTGTATATATATGCTTAATGCTGTGGTTAAAACTGTATTCAATGCTAGCAACTTTTGCTGTAATTCAATGTTTAAAGCATCGAACCTATCTGATGATAACTGAGTTGTTTGGGACTGTTACCTCAGTTATCACTCAGAAGGGGGAAGCTTTTACTTTTTTATATTAAATAGATGCTTCAATGTCTTTCTGAAGAAATCTTTCTAAAAGCTGATTAACAGTAGCCTGTAAAATCAGAGTTGAATCTGTAAGCAAAGGCAATGCTTTATAGTGAAGCAAAGGAAGGCATTACATTTCTCTGCATGTTGTTTCACCTGTGCACTTTGTTCATCATAACTGTGATACTGACACAAAAGTATGACAAAGAAAGGTATTTCAAATTTTCTAAAATTAGTTGCTGGAAAACCTTGAAATCACAAAAAATAAACAGACCTAGCCATGTTAAAATTTCTTTTAAGCTCTCTTTAATCTTCCTTTGGCAGCGTGATGGAGTGTATAACTAATGGTCTATGGCCTTTTCAAGTTCAGATCAAGTTCAAATGTCTTTCCTACCCTGTTGTGGTTTAGCCCTGGCAGGCAGCTCAGCCACACACAGCCGCTCGCTCACTCTCCCCAGGTGGGATGGGGAGAGAATCAGAAAAGTAAAGGTGCCAGAACTCATGGGCTGAGATAAGGACAGCTTACTAGGTAAAGCAAAAGCCGCGTGTGCAAGCAAAGCAAAACAAGGAATTCATTCGCTACTTCCAATGGGCAGGCAGGTGTTCAGCCACTTGCAGGAAAGCAGGGCTCATCACGCGTGTTGGTTTTTTGGGAAGACAAACGCCATCACTGCCAACGTCCCGCCCCCTTCCTCCTTCTTTACCCCAGCTTTTATTGCTGAGCGTGATGTCATATGGTATGGAATATCTCTTTGGTCAGCCTGGGTCACCTGCCCTGGCTGTGTCCCCTCCCAGCTCCTTGTGCACCCCCAGCCTCCTCGCTGACAGGGCAGCACAAGAAGCAAAAAAGTCCTTGGCTCTATGTAAACACTGCTTTGCAACAACCAAAACCATCACCACTGTTTTCATCAAAAATCCAAAATACACAGCATTGTGTGAGCCTCTACGAAGAAAATTAACTGTATCCCAGCCAAAACCATGACATTCCCACATTTCCTAACATCTCATTTGACTTGTATTTCTCGGTGGCTTTGCACTGGGTAGCGGATTAGATTTCCCAATTATCTTTTACCTTTTCTCATTCTTTTCCCCCCTCCATCTTTCTTTATTCTATTGCTACTTTTTCCCCCACTATTTTTCCTCCATGTAGTTTACATTCTTTTTTCTGTTTCTTCCTACCTATTTTTGTTTAATATCTTCTGGAGATTTTAGTGTTTTATTCTCTCTCCATTTACTTTATATCACCTTCTATTCCATTGTTGGTTGTCTTCTTTTTTCTTTTCCTAAATATGTTTATGAAGCCCCATATTTCAACAGATGTACTTTGTGATGGCATTAAAGCTGTCAGGGGAATCAATGTCACTTTTTGGAAGGGAAGCATAGCAGGTGTAGCAGTGCATGTGTGCAATATGGTGAGAACCAACCCACAGAGACATGGGAGTAATGTTGGTAATGTTCTTCAGTATTCGAGAATTTAAACTTCACCATTGACTCAAATGTTCTTATGACCAAGTTCTTCTGAGCTTGTTTTTTTTTAATTAATTACGTATTCCAAGACCCAAGTTTTGGGAACTTCACTAATGGATATGATAACTAGCTTTACCTTCTGTCCACCATCTTCTCACTGGAGACCAAAATTTGGTTTTGCTCATGAAGTTATTGTAGACTTTCTGTGTACTTGAATGAATTTGACATGTTATTTAAAGTTCTATATGTTACCCAGGTTGGCATCAATGCTTTTATTACCAGAAGATTTGGGGTAATAATTGGACTTTCTTCCATGGAGTGAACATATTCCATATGTTTTTCTTCTTCTTTGTTTCCGTTTAAAAAAGCTTGTTTTAATCATTGATATAAAGCTGTGAGGCAGGTGTATTTTTTCTGGCTTTGTCTGAAAATAAAAGTATGGAAATGTTGATCTCCTTATCCTCTCTTAATGTTCTTCTGCATAGGTTTGCACGCACACACACACACAAAAAAAAACTTTGAATTGAGATTCATTGCAAGTATTATCCAGAAACAATCTGGTGTTATTTCAAGTAAGTCAGGGAAGGATGGGGTCACACTTTTCCCAAATCATAGAAAGTCAGCACTGCCCACAAGTCCATCTTCTATTGCTGTCATTTAAATTCTTGCAACTAGAAATACTGTCTGTACTATATTCCACTTCTAAAAAGAGTGAAGAAAGGTTAGTTACCATGCAGTGAAAAAGATAAATTCAGGTAAAGTGACCATGTTAAACTATAGATTGAATTTGGGCTTTTGATTGTTCTGCACAGGAAACTTGTTCTACTGCTGTCTGTCAGCACAGCCCAGTTAGCACACAGTTTCAGCATGAGCTGAAGTGCTTTCCTTTCAAAGACAGCTAAAGGAGGAGTAGGCAGAGTATGCTAGCAAACCGTGTGGATTTTGTGTAGTAAATCTAGGTAGCTGTGACTTGAATCAAAGCGTCTGTAGTAGCTGCAGTGAAATTTAGGGTTCTTACAAACATGCTTTGAGTAGTCTTGCACTCAGTCTACCTGTGTCTCAGGGTAGGGCTCATGGTCTTAGGGGAGAGAGGGTGTTTGTGTTCAGGTGTAACTAGAAAAACATCCTACATTTTTTACCAGTTGCTCATGCTTTTTGAGAATTGGAGGATGAGCACTGAAGGATGTCAGCAATCTAGTGATTTAGTATGCATACTTACAGTAAAACTGGGAAATTTCAGTTAAATTACTCAGAAGCTAATATATACTCTAGCTCTGTAAATTAGGGTAGGGTTATAAGACCTCCAAATGTAGTTCCAGGGTTGATACTCAGAGTCAGTAGACTTTGAGTTCACTCTGCAGTGGAGGTTTAGGTCCCAGTTAAGGGCAGAAGAAAACATCTAAAACACATGGTTCAATTTTAGCTGTACTGATCTTTTGTGTATCAGGAGTGAAAAGAGGCACAAACCTGGATTTTGTAATAAATGCAAGTTAACGAAGCATTTTTTTCTTAAATATGACATGTTCTTCGTATTATTTTTCCTCTGTGTTTTGTTATTTTATTAACATAAGATAATTTTCATCCAAAAATTGTATCCATCCAAAGATGGATAAAAAAAACCTTCCTTCCATTCATTTTTTTGAAAGAAAGGCTGTAGCTTGAGAGGTGTGTATGTCAACCATCTTCTTTGGAATTTACTTCGTTTTGAATTTTGGAGAGGTTTCAACTTCAAAAAACCATCTCTCCAAGAAGCTCTAGCTTCTTCCTGTAATTCTGGAGAGACTGCCTCTAAAGTCTGTGAAGTCTAAAAGATGTGGAGCCAATGGCAAATTTAAGCTTTGGTATCTCGTGATCCATCAGGATAAAAATAGGGGCATTTTATCTCCTTAAAGGAACAGGACTTTTACAATTTCTTCGTATTAAATGTGACATTTTCTAATATCACTTAAAGAAACTAAGATGTTGATTTTTAAAGATGGTGTTTTAATTCATGCAAACGCTGCTTTAGGTTGGCTTTTGAAGTATTTAAATGTATTAAGCTTAATTTTTCTTTCACCCTTTGCTCATGCAATCATGATAGTCATACCTAGTCATCTGGCTTTATTTAAAAAAAAAAAAAAAGTAGTTGCCAAAGGTCTTTAGAAACCAGATATTTTTCTAAAATATATTTCTATGAAATTTGATACATGTAGCACACATAAGAGAGTTGTGATAAAACACTTCAGGTTGCAAATACAAGCAGTCATGCTGACAAATCCTGTAAGTCTGTATTTCATACTGTCATGCTTTTTCCAGGAGAGAATACATGTGTTCTTGCTGCTGTTCATTTTCACGTCTCCTCTAATAATCCTAGCATCATTTAGAAGGCATGTGTATGGCAAATCATGCTCTTTCATGCCTTTTATTTTTGCAAGTTATTTTTTACATATAAGGCCTGCTTGTTACAAAACCTTACAAGACAAAAGCCATCACTGTTTTACGTTGCAGACCCCAACCCTGTTTTCCATGGAACATTTGCAGAAAATGCCTAATATAAAGCTAAAAATATGAACCATTTCTAAGTCCTTTGCTGGTACAGCCATTAAATACCAATTCACGTGTCAGACAGACGGTGGCAGCTGCTTTGTTAATGTATGGCACAGTCCCATATTAAATCAAATGGCAAGTGGACAGTTTGACAGACACTGTCATCAGTGCAAACATTATTAAACTCATTAAAGAGCTTGCTTTTAGGTTTTTAGTTAAAGTACATACATTTGCCTTGCAGTCTTTCTCAGCCAAGCCTACAGCAATGAGTACTACTTTTCCAGGGTTTTGCCTAACAAGCCTGATCTGTTTCTGTCCGTTCCTTGGGGGCAGTGCCACTATGTTTATGGCTTCCTCTGCACGCTACTTGTTAGGGTCTGTGACCAGAAATTCCATTTGTGAACACGTCGTTGTGGATAGCACTCAGTGGTCTTTTCATTTTGATTGATGCTTCTGGTTTTGCACCATCTGGCTTCTGATAGGCTGCATTAATCATATCCTGAACTAAGAAAATTTAGACAGCATTTCTTTAGTAAGTACATGTACATGGAAAAGTGTGTATTTATGTGTTTGTGTATTTAATTCCTATAGGTTCCAGTCATGCAAACAAGAGCAACAGTGCTGTCAGTTAGTGCTGAGATAATTAGATCTCTAAGTAAATCTCTACTTTTGAATACACGTATTCCAGTTTTAGTCCTACTCTTTTAACTATTTTATTTTGCTTTCTATCAGCTGTTTATAGTTGCTTCCATACATTGACATTGTTTTCTGTTAGGAACAATGGACTTGGCATCTCAACTGTTTTAAGTAATTCTTAAAATTTTTCTTTCCACTGCTTTGGTGCTAAACTATAGTTCCTCATTTATTTTGTAAACATAGCTTGAGATAATAGTTTCTGAAACAGAACGTCATCAGTTTTTAAATTTTGTAGGTGTAGAACATTTTTAAATTGTCGTATTTAAATTTATATCTTGGGAAAAAAATAAGAATCTTAATTGTAGGTAAAATATACAGAAGTCAGTGATCTGCTATATTGAAGACTTCTGACTAAATCTGACAGTAGTATTTAAGGTATTATACTTGTTGGACTAGCAAAATTAATACAGGGCTTCTAGAGTCTCCCAATACACATGTAGCAATTAATCAAACAATATGCAGTTGTTAAGTGTTCAAATTTTCATTTGGATGTCTAATTTACAGGTAAGCAGCTGTTCATACTCGTCTGTACTAGGTTCCTTTCTTTCTGTGGTCCTTTATGGTGTGACTAGAGGGGAAATTTTGTCCTATGGTATATACCCTGTCACATGGAAGCCATGTGTTAGATGGTAGGTTTCAGAAGCTACTTAATCTTCATGTTTTAGATCTTCAAAGACCAAAGGAATCTTTTCTGTTAAGAATTACAATGGTTGAGAAGCTGCCCTGGAATCCCTTCCCCCTACACTGCTGTGGATGTAGTACTCCATGAAATGCTGAGTGGACAGTAATGCTTTATACTCTCAATGAGAAATCCAGCAAGCTCATCTGCTGTATCCTCAAGTCCAGCATTTACTGGTCACACTGGGTCCGCTTTCTTAGGAGTTCCTCACAGTGAAATGGTGTGAAAGCATCAGAGCCACCAGTTTTTCATTGACAGCTACAAATTGCATTATTGTTGAGGTTTTCTTGTTGTTTTTTCTTTGTGTTTTGTTGTTGTTGTTTTTACTTTTTTGCCCCATTTTCTCATACTTTTCCTCAATATTCTGATTAGTAGCGCTTGCAGATATTTTGAAATCTTTTTTTAATTATTATTATTCCCTCTGCTTTGCCTGTGAAAATACCTGAAGATTGAGGTGCAGAAGAACTCTCTGTATGACTTAAAAGGAAGATGGAGCAGAAGGAGGAGCAACATTGAACTATAAACCCGCTGACTAAACCAAAACTTCTTATACTGATTTTATTTCTCACAGGCTTGATGGTGTCTCTTTAGAGTAGATGAGGTTTATTTTGAGACAGCTGGCAGGAGTTCAAATGGTGAGTTCAGGGCCTGGAGGATGGATAACAGAAATCCTTAAAAAGTGAGATATTTATACCATGGATCTCCTTTCATATCTTTCCAAAGTTATGTGTGTCAGCTTAGGAAAATTACCAACAACAACTGGTCGTCCATAGATACAGACTATTGGTGTTTTCATCTGATGACTTTCAATAAGGAATTCCATATGAAGAAACTGCTTATCACCATATTTTCTGAAATGCAAGGCCTGCCTATGCTTTTCAAGTGAAGAACTCCAGTCAGTCACATCTTAGTCCATGCAGGTTTAATGACTTAGCTTCTTCAAGTCAATGTCAGTTCCTTAGAAATACACCTTGCGTTGCGGTAGTGATGCTGCATGTTATCTTATCACCACCGTGTTTCTTGATTCTGGTTTGATGTGCAGAAGAGAGGGAGTTGAATTTTGGGTTGCATTTTTGTTACTTTCTTTTTTCATTCTTACTCCCACTCTTTGTGTTGAAAGAAATGTAAGGAGTAAGTACTTTTAAATTTGTCATGGTTTTCCTATTTCTATATGCATATTCCATTCTTTATGAAGCTTTCCAATAACAAAGCAAAAACCTGCTAATGGACTGATTAAAACTTTCAATGGACTCCTCTCCAGTTCGATATAATATATTGGTATCAGTTCTTACTGTTACACTGATTATTAGTAACGTTGTATCAAAGGATGATGCTGATTTATTGTAGGATTTGGGGATTTTGAAAACAGATACCATTGGTAGTTATTTTCAAAGATTCCACTTGTCTGTATTTAAAAAATTTACCACTTTTATTGTGACCACAACTGAAATGAAGCACTGGAAAAGAAGAGAATGGAACATTTCTTCAGAAGGGAAACTTCTGCATCCCTTATTTTCATACTGTTTTATTAACCTCCACTTCTATATTTCCTTCTAAACATAGACTGA
>VXAL01017799.1:21498-33797 GCA_013399475.1 Chauna torquata | reverse complement strand
TGTAATGCTTCATATCTAAATTAAAGCAATGTAATTATTCAAATTTGAAATAGGATAACGTTATTGCCAAGAGATCTATTTTCTCTTTAATGGTAGATAATATGCTATTGTATCACATGCTGATACGTCATTTCACTTGAGAATGCTGTCAAAATTGTCTTTAGAAGGAGATCTACTCTGCTTCGGCATAGTTTTTCCTTCACTACAGCTTATCGTAGTTCTGAGAACATACTTCCACGGTAAGAAAAACCTAGAGCTGATGAAAAGAGAAAGTTAATTACAGGTGAATATTTGAGTGTGTATGTGTGGTGGTGGTGGTAGTTTTTTGAGGAGCGGTCTCTTCTTTCAGAATTTTGCCAAAATCCCAGTTCCACTGAAGTATTTCAAATAAGCTATCAGCCCATTTTTTTCTTGAAAGTAGGATAGCTTTTGACTTCTAACCTGAAGCCTCCAAATTATCCAGAAAAGAAGATCACTAGCAGCTTATTTATGGGAAAAAAATGAATTTGCACTGCACAGGAAGAATATCAGGCATGTGAATATGTATGAATGTATGGATAAGACTTGGCTGATGTGTATTTCTGTGCGTAAGTCAAATATCAGTCAGAAGTCATTGTTCTGCTGTATTTCCTCAACAGTGAACAACAAAGTGACAACTGCTGTGGTACTCAGGCACCATCTGTCTTGTGAACCCTGCCATTCTGTTCTTGCCTCGATATGATAAATTTTATCTTAATTCTCTAAGAAAATAAAAATAGCATTTAATCTACAGTCCAAAAGCTGGATAAATTCCAAGTGAGGCTCTGTTAGTAGTGATATCTATCCCGTGTCTCTGGGGGTGTAAATGTGGGCTTACACCTAAGCGCATGTGTATAAATATTACAGATTTATTGCTATATATGTTGTGCTATGCCACAAATACAAGTCTATATACAAATGTGCTATATAACAAAAAAAATCTTTTTAACAGTCCCAGTAATTTGTATCCAAAATAAAGTAGTTATTTTTATCTTACATATCTTCAGCTAAAGACTTTAAAGGTATTCTAATGGTTGGGGCTGAAGGGAGATCAGTGTGGACCTTTATTTACTTCAGTGTTTGAACTCCTCTTTGGTGGTGGTATGTTGTGGTTTCAGGTATTTTTAATTTCAGTATGACCAGATTTGAAAGTACTAGCTATATTTTTCAGATGCAACCTTCCTGTTTTCTTCCATGTAAACAAAATTCATTAGGATAGGTTTCTTTTTTCCAGAATGTACAGTGAAGTAGTTCTTTTCTGACTGTCTTACTGCTGCTTTTTCCACTTTCAAACATTTTCCTCACCTTCAGTTTTGTTAGTGTTCAACTGTACTTGTGATCTCAGCCCCTGAATTATTATGCACCACTTTCACATTTTAATACATTGGACAGCAGCAGAAGTACCTGAAAGCCAGCTGGCTCTGTTCAGTGCTTTGTCTTATGAAGAGTCTAATGAGTAAGCACTTTAAAAATGTAACCAAAAAGCACATCTCTGCAGAACCTTGAAGCACCTGCTTCACTTTTTATTTTAGCGGTTTTATCAAGTCTACACATTTGTAATCTTTGTGTCAGAGATGCAGAATCTCCTGCATTAATTAAAGATCACATTGTATCTTGGGAGAAGGTGACCTCACATGAAGGACTTACTTATTTTTAAACACTTTATTTTAAGAAAGTGATATCCACGCTGAAACTGTTTGCAGCAGGCATGCATAATGAAAGTACAGCGTGTGAAGCCATGAATCCCAATTGTGTGGTGGTTGGTTTTATATACCAAATCGACAGGAAGGTGTAACTAAGAATTGTGAACACAAGCTATCATATTAAATTAGATATCCTATATATTAAGCAAAGAAAGCTTTTGTAATGGCCAAATATACAAGATTTACAACGTTTATATGAGATCATTATCTTCATTACCTTTTTTCAGTCACTTAGAATTGTTGGTGAAAATTTCATGCTTTTTCACCTTGAAAGAGTCTCAGAAAAACTTATTTATATGACAAAACCAGCAAGTGAAGAAAAAAATGCTTAAAAAAGACAAAACAGTCCTACCAGACAAAATGTCTGCTTCGTTTGGAAGAAAGACGTAAGTATTGTTTGCCACGTAACACTGAAAAATGTGCGATGAATGTAGCAACCTTCATTGTTCCTTCATCTAAAACAAGCAGAATGTGTAATTAGTTGGCTGCTTCTGCTTAATCCTAAATCCAAAAAAGATTGCATACCAATTGAATCATTGTCTCTCTACCTGTTTTTCGGTTCACATACTCACACAAGCATATTTCAGTTCTTCCAAATTATATCCTTGCATATTTGCGTGCACCAAACCTCTGCAGAAGAATGGAAAACAGTTAACATTGGCCTGACACGCTGTATTTAGATAGTTTTAGGGAAACTTCCTTCTGTGCTTGTATTTTGTTGACCTAAAGACATACCAGTGTTTCCAGATGTTTTTAGTATTTTTTGTCACAGCCTTCAACTGTCTTTGTACATGTGGTTTTATAGATGAATTTCCATGTTGATTTTATTTGGATTTTATTCTTGCTTGATCAGGCAGTTATTCCATTGTAATTTGTATCTTCTGAAGTAAAATTCACTTCCAGTTAACTAGAGTACACAACGTAAAATTGTTTTATTTTTATATTTGCAAGGTGAAGTTTTTTTGAGGATACATAGTAAATTATTGGTTTTATTTTGGTGTGTCAGTGAGAGAAAGATTGCATTAGGACTGACATAATATGAATTCTTGTTTAAACTGGAAAGACTCATGAATGAGAAAATCTTTAAGGACATTACTTGATTTTTTTTTGTCTTTTTATATAAAACTTCCACAAAAGTCCATTTTCCTCATCTCCGTCATCTTGTCCAAGTCTAACTGCTGTATATTCGAATGAGTAGTCAGACCTCTAAAGCATCAGAAGTGCCCACGGTAGTTCACTGGCCTTCCATGAAGCTCATGCAGAGAACATATGAACACAACACAGCCCTGATTGTTTTTACAAATGCCGTGTCATGGAAGAGTAGGTTTGCTGAAGCCGTGCATCAAATGTCAAATATGTGGGTCAAAGCAATCCTTCTGAGTTAGTTTGTAGTTGCCTGAAAACCTCAGCTAAATGCCCCTGTGGAGTTGCAGATTACCGTAGAGGACATACGCAGTAGTTGCAAAATTTCCTGGGCACAGTAGACCTGCTGAACACATTGTAAGAAGAAAATCTTAGATGGAGAATATGGGAAAGTCCATCAAAGCCAGTGAAGTCCGTGCCTTAGAACTGGTGTTAAGTCAGCCCCGTTCTTATCAGGCCATGTGCTTTGTACTGTTCTGGAAAGCCCTCTGGACATAGACTGACTTCAAAGTTTGTGGAGGCAGATCTTTTACTAGAGAAATTGCTACTCTTAGGAAAACCAGGCAAATTCTCAGGCTATTGAATGCTCATCTGTTTTTTCCAACTATTTTGGCTAACCTTATCTTTTTTAATAATTTACCCTATTAACTAACTTTGCTTTTCTTATGTCCTTAGACCACTGTGGTTACACCGCTACACCGCTGCCTCTGTTTTGAAATCAGCAGAAGGAAAGGGTATTGGTAGTCAATGCATTTGCTTTCATTCTCTGAACCGTCTTGGATTTCCTGAGCTATCCTATATCTTAAGATGGCAAAACTGAATTTTAGAGGAACAAAGAGGAGAATTCTCTGATTCCTACCTCACTTCTTTCTTATGAAGTATCAAAGTACTGCATATACAATCAACTTCAGAATGATTTTGTAGCTTTTTTTCTTTCCCTTTTTTTTTTTTATTTTTAAACAGCAAAAAGGTGAACTACTGCATTTGTGGCTGATAAGGAAGGAGGAAGAGAGTAGTGCATAAATTATAGAGGTCTGAGGTTGGACAGAGTCAGATAGTAAAGAAAAGGTGACAATTGCAGGAAAATGTTTAGAAGCAAGTGGAAACAAACACTAACAAAAGGAAATGTGTTGATTTGATATTTTGTCAGATTAATATTTGGATGATATTTATTTGATTAGTATTATGTTTTATGCACTATTTTTTCCTGAATAGAGGCAACTTTAGGTCTCATACATAGCATCTCCTGCAATCAAGTACAATTAAGCTGGTCTCAGATTTGCCTCTTATGAAGTTGTGTGAGCTTATTCAAGCCATCAAAGAGGTCTCTCTTGCTAGGCTGGAGTGTTATTTGAGCTAATCTGCCTCCATGAGTACATTAATGTTTTGCATATGGCTCTAAGAGATTCATGCAGCTGGGTGGCGTAGTTCTAAATTATTGGGATGATTCATGGCACTGGTTTCCGTGCAGTCACCTTTTCCTTTAATAAGTGAATACAGCCTTAACTCAGTAGAAATCCAGGTTTTCTTTGCACTGCAGTACAAGTATTGTTTGTTCTTTATAGCAAAGATCAAAGGATATATATATATATGTATATATATATATATTTTTTGTCAATAGCAGCAGGAACCACAGACCATAACTCATTGAACTGACTTCCCGCCCTTTTTAATCTTAGAACTATTCTATTGTGTAATATTTACTGTTTTATTGTGGAATAGAGATGTCACTGACTGCGGTTACATTGATTCGGTATGGCCGTTTGTGTATGTTTTTCAGAACTACAAATGATAGCATTTAATTAAAACCCACACATTAGGCCAGATGCTCCTTTAAATGGAGAAACTCATAATATGGGCAACGAAGCCTTCCCTTGTTTCTGTTTAGGGAATTTTCCTCCCAGGAAAACACATTGAAATGAAAGGGGGTGGTATAAGTACACAGGTGGTATTCTAAAAGTCAAGAGGCACCTAAAAAGCTGGCTTTGGCTTTAGCAACCTCCTCTCAGACTTCTCTGAAAATGCCTGCTTCCCCTGTGGAGAGGAGTTTTATTGTGCCAAGGAAAAATCCTGACTGCTGTGCTGGCAGTGGCCTCCCATTAGTGTCTGTTGAAGAAATCTGTACAGGTAGCTGGAATGTGAGGCGATGGGAGATACACAGGCCCTGAAGCACAGGACTCAGAGACAGTGTTACATGGGAACAAAGTCGGCAGCCTGCTTCCATACTTCCTTTTTTTTTTTATCACTGTATCCTGTCCCTGCTAGTTTCGTTTTGGGGCGTTAGTGGAAGGAAGTAAGTAAGAGCAAGGGAGCAAAAGTAAGAATTTCTCCTTGTACCTCAATTCATTTTTTATCAGCCAATGGAAGTTGGAGAACTGCCTTCTCACTGAACTCTTGGTGTCGAACTCACGCATTGGTGACCAGAGGGTCCGGAAAAGCGTGTATTTTCCAGGCAGAGTCAGCACCCTGCAGGGCTGGTCTTTGCGCTAGCTGCTTCTGTTCATGCTCCATTTTTGTGACCCCCATACACTTACTACAGCCATCCATCTCTCTCCCCTTCACCATGCACATAAAGCACACATTTTGTAAATCTCTGCAGGCCGTCTAATTTGTGTGTTACAGGTAGGAAAGGAAAAAATTAGTTTCCTTTATTTAAATTTACCATAAAATTCCTGCTTTGAATTTATTTTCCAAGTATTTGCTTGTAAACGTTTTACTCCTCCCTTACTTTATTATTTCTCATCTGACCTCTGTCTTCTGCCTTTTGTGCTAAAAAAGACATTTCTTCTGTCCAAAGCCCCCTATTTTATTTTCAGAAGTTACGCATAAGGAAGGAATAAGAAAAATGCTTTTCCTCCCCCAGGTTATTCCCATGCTTTAGTGCCAATAATACCCTCCTACACTCCTGTTTTATGTAAAATTATCATGTTGGCATTGGGTCAAAGAAGATNGGGGGGGGGGGGGGGGGGTAGGGAATGCAGTTTTTAAACCATCTTCCCCCCTCATAGTTTGGAAGTGCTACTGTCATATGCATTTGAGGATATGTCCAGAGCTAGAAAACAGGTCTGTTATTTAAATCATATTTAAAAATGTGGAAAAAACTTGGCTTGATTTACCTTTTCTTTTTCTTGGAGTAGAAACCATATATTTTATCTTCAATGTGTTCTCTCATACTTGCCAACTTCTGAAGCTGTGAAGGTGAACATTTAGGTTGAATATGTAGAACATTCATTCCTTTAGTTTGTATTCAAAAGAGACTTTTAAGCAGAACAGATTAAAAATGTTAAAC
This sequence comes from Chauna torquata, assembly GCA_013399475.1. Classification (NCBI taxonomy): domain Eukaryota; kingdom Metazoa; phylum Chordata; class Aves; order Anseriformes; family Anhimidae; genus Chauna; species Chauna torquata. The sequence continues at coordinate 27,644 of VXAL01017799.1, read as the reverse complement.
AAGGGGTGGAGGAGGGACTTGTCCTTGGTTATGTGTAGTAGATATATATTCCTTTCCCCTTGTTTCCACAAATTATCTCATTTCTGCTGTGCATTCTACTAATGTAGCTCACTTTTTTGTGTCCTGCACTCCTGGCAGGAGTGAGCGAGAGTCCTGTGGTTCTGTCTGCTGGAGGCTGAGATCCCTCCCTTAAGATTCCCATCTCTTTCATCTATTTTTCCTCAAAAAGTTCTCATCCTCTTAGATTGAAGAGGAGGAAAAAAGAATCGGGGTGGACACAATGGGAAAGTGAAAAGAAAAACCCAGAATCCTAAGCAAAATTCTGCATTAGAAGATTGCTTAAAATACAGTACTTCTGAGCTTCAAGTTAGAAAATCCTCTGTGGACTGAAACTCGGGAGACGGCAATCAGTACTTGTGTCCCCAGCACTGTCTTTTCAGAAACTTGAGTGAATTTCTTGTCATTCTTGTACCTTTACTTCCCATTTTAATAGCCTTTGTTGCTGTCTTTATCTGTCTAAAAAGGAGGCCTTACTTTGTATCCAGCCAGTTCTTAACAGTGCATGAGAGGGAAGCAAATGTGACCTCAGCGAGTCATCACTATTAACTTGGTCAGTTATTTCTACTAATAGTTAAAAATGAGGCAAATTCCATAGAAATGTTGAGGTTTACGAGTACCAGTTATCCAGATGTTTCAGGGTATTGTGTTTGTTTAAAATAATATTGGTAACACCCCCTAATAATTCAACTTTAAATGAAAGTGGGTACTAATGGTGTAGTGGTGGGATGATAAAGAAGATTATTAGCCTTCTTCAAGTCATATTTCTTAGTAATTATATATATTGGCTTATAGCTCAGATTAGCGTTGGTTACCCATTATTGTTCTGCTGCTCAAGATGCTGTGAACTGTCAGAGCTGAGTCAGATTTCCACATTTTATGTCCTAAGTTCTTGCCTGGACTACAAAATTTATCATCCTAAGGTTTAACTCATTTCAGCCATGTTCTTTGTGAACAGATGTCAACATGCAGAATGTTATCCTAGTTAGATATGTCAAATGTAAGAGACTGGAATAATCAAGTAATCATCTTTTTCTCTAAATAAAAAGAGAGATGGTTCTGGAGCAAAGTCAGGCTTCCAACAGTGTAGTTATATTCATAAAAAGAAAGTGATTTTAGGAAGAAAGTCAAATCTCACCTCATTTCTATCATTTACTTTCAGGAATTATTTTAATAGTCAGAAGTGCTGGACTGCTGTAAAACAAGTCAAAGAACTGTTGAAACTGTTGTCATTTAACCTTCTGTCAAATGCGGTAATACTGTCATGCCTAGCACAGTTGCATTTGCAGCTGCATGATATAGTAATTTTTTCTGAGGTGAAGAATGCTATTTTTTTTTATTTGCAACATCAGCAGGAATGGTGGTTTAATATGTGAGGTTCATAAGTTTGTATAACATGCCTTTTTGTTGTTGTCTTTTCATTGTTAATTTAGGGCTGACAGTACAGGAGGCGGGTACTCTAACTAAGCTTTGAGGCCAGGCGTTCAAAGTAAAAATCTTGACACATTCCTTTATCATTTCACCCTAGTCTTAAAAGGGCAGTTCATTTCTCATCTGTATTTAATACCTTGTTTCTTTTGGGGGACATGTAAAGATAATCTTACTTTAGAACACAAATTGTGTTTATGATCAGGATTGGTGCAAAGGCGAATACTCCTAAAAGAACTATTTCTTTTCAGTGCCAAGTATTGCTTTATTAAGCTGTGCACATGAAGGTTAATTTTGTTGCTGTATTAAACCACTGTTACCTAGCCTTTCTACTGTTGTGTGACGGACAGAGCTTTATTCTGAGCAAATCTCAAAATGCTAATTAGAGTAGATGTGGCTAATTGACAGTCAACATTTCAGCGCAGCAGGGTTCAAAGGAACTACACTGAGGAGATGAGTCCTTGTTTTGTATGTGGGAATATGTTCTAACCACATCTTCCAGAGTTTTTTCCTATTATGACAATAATTTGTGATTTGGTATTAATGACTGAAATACATTTTCTTTTTTTTAAACCCCTGTGTCCTCTCTCGCTTGTTAGGAATTGGCACCTGTTCTCATACTTTTATAAAGGATGAGAAGAATTAATATACTCTCTGATGGTATGGGAATAAACATTATGTTCCAAAACACCCATTCTATGAGTGTAAAACCATGTTATATAAAGCATTTGAAAATGTCGTATAAGGAATAGGTTTACAAAGTCTACACAGACCAGAACATTGCTAGTACCATTATTTTCATTAAAATCATTCTCATACTTCTAAGAAAAAATGTTCAACTAATTTATTGTTCATATATAAGGTCATCCAGACAGGTCTGTTGAATTTAATGTCTGTTTCATGATTAAGGGAGAGTAAGAAGTTCTTAATTGAGGAACAGATAAAAAGCAAGCTAATTAACTCCAAATACATTTCTTTAGCAGCATCCAAACAGCCATTTCTAAGATGAACTTGGGTTACTCAGCTTTTGAGCTTTTAATCATATTTTTAGATTGCATTTTTACACCATCTGTACTACAAAAATGACTAATTTCTGTCACTGTTGGAAGCATCAGTTAATAAATGTTGTCTATTTTGATCTAGGGAGGTGTATGAATTGAGAGGGAAAATGTTCTTAAACTAATTGGGTTAATTTACAGTAGTTTGAGGGAGAGTGCAGTGGGAATGGTTTACTTCTATCCTTATTTGCTTTTCTTCCAGCTATCACCGTATGCATTTTTATTTAAATACTGTCCCAAGTGAAGCCTTTGCCCCAGCCCTCTGGCCTTCTGTAAATTGCTGCACATATTTGGAAACCACTGGCAGTGCATCCGTGCTCTGTCACTCTATTGACAAGATACTTAGCAATTCAGACCATCTATTAGAGTTTAGAATCAAGCAGGATCAGAGCCATTGTGCAGCAGCATTAGGCACTGATGTGCTAAGAGGTTAGTGTTGACTTCTGCCTGTAGTTTCTAAACCACTGGGGGAAGGAATGAAAATAATACAGTGATTTGCATTACAGCTAACTGGTAGCGTGCAAAACCCGCTATTGCTTTCAGTGAGGAAATTCTTTTCCTGTACAAATCTATGGGCTAGAACAAAAGTGCAAGTGCACACAAGTGCAATCCATATGCCAAGCATGTACAATGTATAAGTCATTTTATGTGTATATGTATAATCTGTATTTTAAGTATCACAAACATAACTGGCCAAGCATTCTTCAGGGGTGTTATCTTAATTTGATTTAATTTCTGTGACATAAATGTGGAATATGGGTTTCCAACAGATAGGTAATATTAAAGATCATTTAAGCACATTAATATTTTGCTATCCTAATTTATTCATTCATAGAATGTTGTTAATAAACTTCAGTTTTCATTATATGGTCACCAATTTATGCTTATACATCTTCTCATTTTATTTGCTTGTATGTATTTAACGTTTCTATTTTCTCCACAATTTAGTGGGAAGCTATGTGTTTCGGTGTGGTCTTACTGTTTTTCTGAAAAACTGAGATTTTTCATGTGATGTCTGAAATATCTTGCAGTGGAGACAGTGGGGTTTCTTTGTGTAGTAAGAGGTTCACTCTTCCACAAGTTCGTTTTTTTTTTTTTTTTAAAGGATTTTTATTCTGTACAACTTTTTGTGAACTTATCATGCTCACAGTTTACAAGCAGGTTAGTTAGGGAATACTAGCAATTACCCTGATACCTTGCCAGACCTTTACTGACATCTGAGAAAGCAGTGAATCTAGTGATACTAAAATAGCAAATGAGATTGAAACAAAAGTAAAGATAATTTTCCAGCATCTCCCAGTGGAATTTATAGTAGATGGTAAGGTCTGTAGACCTTAAAAAGGAGAAGAGAGGAAAAAAAAATATTCAGAAGTTTTGTGTGCAATGGTGAATTTTAAGTGGTGTTTTGTTTTGTTTGTTTGGTTTTGTTTGTTTGTTTGTTTTTTACATTGCTCATCAAAGGACTTTCATGTAACAACAATAATTTTAAAATATAAATAACTTTGAAAATTATCAGAGAGACCTATTACATTCTTAATATGTATTTGTATATATTTTACTCTTGCTTCGAAGACAAACTGCATTATTCTTTGGAGCAGAAATGATAAAGTTTTATTAATGAAGGAAAACAGCCCAAGGTCATCCACCAAAGCTTGTTTTTCATCTTCATAAGTACAAGTATTTGGTGGCCATTAGGTAACTCAGCTACTGTGAAACTGTTCAATGATATTTAACAATTATGATTTTACTCATATGTGTTGCTCAGAACAATATATGTGCTTTCATTTATTTTTAACCCTGCAGAACATTTAAGCATCATCTTAAGCCAGTGCAAGATCTTGTCTGTACCATATGCATAGAGACTCGACTCTTAAATAACCTCCGCTTAGAAAAGATGCCTTGCAGATCATTAGTAGTTCATAGAAACTGCTCGGAAATGCGAGATTAAATTCAAAAGAAAGCAGAAGAATTGTAACATCTGCAATTTTAAGGTCCTCAAAAACAGGTTCTTCTATCCTTTCTGAACTTTAGTGAAGATGAGGCATTTAAGTAGCTGTTAAGCATCTGAATATCCTTGTGAATGCATTCCTGAGTCCATGTTTTGGCATTATTTCTGAAGCTTTAGTTGTTGCTAATGTTGGGATTTAATGAAGAAAAGATGCATAAATAAAATATACCACATACTTACATCCCTTTTCTGTAACAGCTCTTAATTTTTAAGAATGTTTCTTGATTCTTCTAAACAGTTGTGTAGCTGACTGTTTTCTTCAGCGCAATTGTTTTCTCAACTCAATAGTTGAGCTCCCTAGCTCTGTCTGAAAAGGCAATTGGTTCCAAGAGCACAGCATCTCTGCTGTGGCTACATCTACAGCACCGATTTTCTTGTTGCTACTAAAATCACAATTAATACATTTCTGTACAGTGATTTTTGCTGTTAAAGGTGTGTGGTTTTGTTTTTGTTTTTGTTTCTGTAATGGCAATGACATGTTTTCTTTCCTCTGCTTATAAGCATGCTTTTATGGACTGTTTCCTACTGTTCTGTAGAGAAACAGTGTCATGTCAGAGCATCGAGGTGGACTGTAGAGTATTTGCGATGAATTTTCAGAATGGCCAGCATGACTATCATGTTGCAAGAGTCTGATGACTCAACAGCATTCGTTTTTAGTTCATACATGTAAAAGACGTTAATTAATGCAGTGTTAATGGTAAGAAATCAACTCTACAAAAGAAGAAATTTGAAAAGTATAGATTTTGTTGCCATATTAAGACTATATTGTGTATCTTCTGATACGTTACATAAATCACATAAACAATTTTGAAAGATCTGATGTTAAGAAGGACAATTGTAATTTTTCCTGTGATAGATCTGTGTACATACCCTGTGAGCACTAGAGTGTCATAGAAAACAGTGACCAAAGCAGTATGGTTGCAGATTTACAAGCTTGACTAGGGCCTGTCATTCCAGTTATCTCTCTGAAGCTTCCCCAGTGTTCTCAGATGATGGTTTGGATTCTCTTTAGTCTTTCCTTTTTTTTTTTTTCTTTCACCCATTGTGTGAATTGCAAAACTGAATTTCAGTTGAGTGAGCTAGGTTTCAAAACTAGCTCTCACTTTGAGGTGCATTTACTTTTATTAACATGTTAAACTCATAAAGTAAACCAGCAAGGCAAACCTACTTAAAAGTGTGCTTCTGTAACAAAAAAAACGAAGTGGGTTATCCTGGCCAGGTAGTGCATTTAGAGATGGTTCGGAAACCTTGAAAGTTTTCAGATTATCTTTCCATGCCACCAGATTTATGTCATTTTGAGAAACACAAATGTGATTTACAGGCCAAATTTAGAAGTCAAGCTGCAAGTTTTGAATATGTACAATGAAGTTCAATCTTTTTAGGAATGCTATAGATACTAAATTGGGATGTTAATCACAAGCTTGCTGATTAGTCACAGCAGTTCCATACTCGTTAACTCTGCTTTCCTGAAGATTTAAGAAAAAAAAGAAAAAAAAAAGAAACCTTAAAACTCTGCAGTTGACAGCAAAAATTTCTATTGAAGGAATGCAGTGACATTTATTAGAGGTGTTATATTCTCCATCCTTCATAGTCCT
>VXAL01017799.1:1730-16482 GCA_013399475.1 Chauna torquata | reverse complement strand
TTCAGGCAAGCTTGGCTGGCCAACTTTTCCAACTTCCCACTTTTTCACCAAGCTTCCACTTGCATGGTAGCCTTCAGGGTTTAGTGAGTCTCCATTTTATGTGAGATGTGTAAAACAGCCCTGAGAGCACATGCCTGACTCAGGTGTTCAGTGATGCAGCAAGATCATCACTTCTGCTGGATTCTATACATTGTACAAAGTCCAGTTCCCTGAATCAGCAAGACCAAGTTCACGGTTGCCTGAGAACTTTTAATTCTACTTCCTTACCCCTTTGAATTATGATACTGTCTTTTGATTAAGTAAACACATAGTAATTGTATTTACTGCACAGGATGCACAGTACTCATTGAACAAGGAATTGGTCTATAACTTTTTTATCATCCTTGTTCAATATGTGGTCTCCTGCTTATTTCAAATGAACGCCAGCCAAATCTGTATTCACAGGTTTTTCACAACTATTTCATACAACCTGTGAAGTAGCAGAAAAGTATTGCTCTCCATCTAAAAACAGGAGTCTGAGATACATGGAACTAATGACCAAACCTTGCAGAAATGTCTTAATCTACTTCAGAGCAGGAGTGCTCTCACAGATGTCCAGAGCCTGCTTTTTCAGATTTGATTTGAATATGGAGTAGTGTCTTTTACAATGAAAGATAATTTAAAGAACTTCAGTCCCGAACAAGTTCTTAAAAAAATAAGTGCCTAGATGGTTTTGTTTCCTTACAGAAATAAAAGTGACCCAGAATGGCATTTGGTAGTGAATCAGTCATTCAGAAAGGAGACTTACGTCTGCTGAGTAGGCAGAAAATGAAGGGGTTGTTAGTCATCTGTTAAACGTCAGAGATATCTAAATAAGGTCTTTAATATTTCCTAAAGAAAAAACTTAAAGGCACTCAGCACCAATTCCCTCTGCTGCTTACTTTCATTATTCGAGTACTGTCTTTACCTAGGGAAGGGAAAGTTCAGCAGAAAATCCCAAATCACTCTGTCATTTTGATTCCATCCCAAAGTATTGTACAGAATGTGATGTAGGTAACTTTTAAATACTTGGTTTTGTCTCCCTAGCATAATTAAAAGATTTTAGGTAACCAAGCAGTCTCGTTCAATGTTGTATTTTTCAGGCGAAGCTGTGTGAGGTGAGTACTGTGTGTTTTGAGAAGTAGGGTAATAGAAGTGACGTTTCCTTGAGGTTGTTTATATCCAGCTACTCTTTGTATGAAAAAATTATCAAAGAAGCTTTTGGCATTTATTAAGAATCTTTGCAGCTTAAGAAATCTCTGAAATGTTTCTCAGATCTTAAGTCTGAATGCACTATATAAATCCTGCAAGTTGGCATTGGACGATTGAAGGGTACTAGATCTCTAAGGGATTAATGTAACCATGTTGCTTATATCATGATACACTATATGTATACTGCCTGAAGTATTTTTGAAGGTTATACTTTGTTTGTGGTATTTTACTATTTAAAAATGTACAAGAGAGACGTTAAAAATGGTTGACCATTCTGCAAAACAACACTAAAACTTTGCATTTGCTGTCAGCTACTGAGAGGGAGATCACTTACTAGGAGGGAGGTGTGGGGATATGTATGTCCCATATAGAAAAGAGACCCTGTTCCTCTTCTTCAGTAATTTGTATACAAGGAGATAGCCTTAGCTAGAACATTCATCTTATGAGTAGTTTTTTCATCCATGGAAATTTTGAACTGAGGTGATGAAAGAAACATCTCTAGAAAATTATCTTGTGTTGACAAAATCTCAAAATTTTCTTGACAACTCAAGTGTAAAATTTATATTCAAATAGCATTCTTCAGAGCTCAGAGTGCTCTAAAATATTTTGTCTGCCTGGCGATACTGGCTTTGACCTTAAATCAAGTACTGAAATTTGAAAAATCTGGCAAGCTTCTTCAACAAAGAGTGGTTAGCAAGGTTTCTGGGGGAGAACTGGGACTAGCAGTTGTGGAGAATGTCAATGTTAATAAATTTTGGAAAACATTTTGCTAATTTATGATACTGTGCTAGTGCCAGTCAAGTAGTTTAATGTTTATTGCCAACGTACTTCGCAGTCAGAAAACTAGGAGTCTGTCCTGACACCATTCAAGATGGAATTCTTGTGTTTTGAGTTTACTGATTTCCAGCTTTCTAGATGTAGTCAGATATTTATCTGGTATGATCTCTAATGGAAGCCAACACATTAATGATAATGTTCTATGGGCAGAGCTGTTGCTTGTGATTGTGCTGCTAGGTGTTTCTAATGTGGAAGAGAAATTTTAGTCATCAAATTCACCTGGCCCTGTGATATTTTCTAGAAGGATTTGATGTGTTCCAGGTTTCAACATTTAGGCAACAATTGACATCATTTATATTTCCCTGATTTCATTAAAGTGAGTGTGGTCTGGCTTGCTTCTTGTCCTGAAACTCTCATGCAGTATGACATATAGGGTTAAATGTTTGATATGCATCTTAAAAGGGTAGCTGTATTTTTAGGGAGGGATAAAGCTGTTTTGCACTGTATGTTTTTCGTTTTCTCTTAAAATATTTGAAGAGCCTTTGGTATGAAACACACAACGTGAAAGAAGCATAGTTATTAAAATTAGCATGTTACAACAGAAGGAAACCATTTTTAAAATTACATATCACAAGAGAAAAATCAAACTAAGATCAGCAGACATTTTAGATACCTGTTGCTGTATACAAAGGCCACACTCCAGGTATTCGATAAGATGATCCTTGCCATTTGGGTATTTATTTGCAGGAACATAGAGAATCCTCTTAGACTTACAAAAATAGCTATTTCATCTTCAAATTTACCATGATGCTTATTATCTTTTTAAGTGTGCTGTAAAACTGGGGCTAATAGTTTTTCTGTCACTGGCATCACACCTTCCCTGCATGTGGAATATCATTAACTAACTGCTTAGAAAGGATGGACTGGACCCAACAGGCATTGGTTAGCAAGTTGTTATTTATGGAAAGTAACCCAGCAGCACAGTCATCTTGTGAACCTGCTTATGTACCAAAAAAAGGGGCCAATTTTCAGAGCAACCTAACTTTGCTCATATATTTGTGAGTACAGAGATGCTAAACTGCCACAATGATGTATGCAGATAGAGCTTTATGCAAATTTAAAAATGCACACAGCCTCTAAGAAGCTACTTTTGTAAATCTGATTACTGGTAGACAGTAAAAGGAGAAGACGTGTTTTCATGTAGGTTTGTTGTTTTTGATTTGAAGTTTTTGTTTTGTTTTGCATTGTCAGTTCAACAATGTAACACAAAATGATTAAAAATTTCTTAGAAGCATTGATTTTTTTCAGTCTGCAGAGCATATGACCTGCACATGAATCACCTTAAAAGCTGATGANAAAAAAAAAAGAAGGAAAAGAAAAGAGCAGGTACATTATTTCTTCTGCATTCACAGAGAGGTCCATTTTCTTGGTTTTACAGAACCAGACTCTATTCCGTGAAGTAATTGCTGTCCCCTTATCTCACATCCCAAGCTGAGTTCTGCATCTGGAGAAGCTTAAGAACGCAATGCATCAAATTATCCTGCTCAAACTGTTGTTTATTGCAGGCCATTTTGTCCTGTCATCTCCATGACAGAATGTCAAAGCTATTCTTTCTGTTGCCTTCAGCTTCCAGCTTCTGCAGGGATCTGATATGCTACCTCTGCATTACACAGGGGAAAACCATCAAACAGTCGTGATTAAGGCAGCAAGCCAGATGACTGCAGGCATCGGTGACTTCTGGTGCTGCATTGCAGTGGTGCTTTCTGTGAGAGGTCAGATTTCACCCTTCTCAGCCATTTTGGTGGGTTTCCTAAACCATCTAACTTCCCACATGATGGACTTTTCTTGCCCCTCTTTTCTCTTTTACTAAGATGTTCCAAAGTGTGATGGCATGAAGCTTTTGTTGTTTTGCTAGGTGTGTACCAGTATTACTTCCTGTCTCTACTTACAGGTTTACATACTGCTTTCACCTAGGTAACAAACTTTTTTTTGTAGGTGTTAACAAAGCTGTATAGAACCTTTGGGGACAAAGGGGGAAAAAAATCCTGTCACAGTTCTGAAGTGTTTATTTACTTCTGCTTTATTGCTCTATTTTACCTTTTTCATTTTTTCAGTGACATTAATTGTATGGTCTATCCAATTTTCTACTTCAAGCTGACACCCAGCAGTAGGAATCCATGGTGCTGCAGTTTCTCTGTTGTTGTAGCTTTTCACCTAATGAAAAATATTATGGGTGTATGTATTTTAAAAAATACTTTAGTTTACTTATGTACAGTATTTATATAAAAGCACTTGTCCAGTTTTTCCAGCATAGCCCTCTCTATGTGTAGCTCTTCTGTTATAAAAATGATCTGAAATATAAACACATAAATGCCTTCAAACATTTCTAAAGTCCTGGGTTTGTCACTAAATCACCTACTTCAGACATTCAGCTTGGATCCTCTGACTCAGCCTCCCTCCACTGGCCATGCAGGGAGCATACATCTTGAACATTGCCACTCCAAAGCACTGCTCTTAGCTTCCACCTATATTAAATTTTAAACTGCTCTGCATCCCTGTCCAACAACTTGTCTATGTTTTTTTTCTTGTGAAATCTGTAACACGTCGAGTCTCAGAAAGGCACTTAACTGGTGACTTGTTTGTCTTCTCTAGACTTCAATATTCTGTGGCTTGAAGGATTTATCACGTTGTTCTTGGTTATACAAAAAGGGACAACGTGACTGAATTTGAAGTTTCAATAGACTACTCAGACTAATGTGGACCACATTGTACGTGGATAAGTATAAAAAGAATTTGAATGGACCCCGTGCTTGTTAGCAAGTGTTTCAGTCAATTCCTTTGCATTAAAATAAGTAAAAACTGATAATACTAACTTATTCTTCAGCTTTGATTTAGAAAAATGTCATGTAGTTCTTACTAATGTTGTTAAAAGGACTCTTAGAAAGAGTCTAAAAGACACCCTACTGTACTGTAGTTATCTATTCAGAATAGTAAAGTAAAATTATGTTTGGAAACTAGAATCTAAAGGATTACCTTAAAATTACTTTGACAGTATACAGTATGACTGTAGGGCCTGATTTGCAAAGATATTGAGCTTTAATGTGCTCAGCACTTGAAGGAAAAAAAAAATGGTTCTTGATATGCTGTGTAACTTCAAGTTGGTTGGAGATCCAAGCTCAGAGTTTGAGATTAGAGGTTCTCTTAACAAATTGTGAGAAGTTATTCCATTAGTAGAGTAGTTACTGAGACGACAGATACCTTTCTTTCTGTGCTCTCCATTTGTACAACTTAGACTTCATCAGTATGGGAAATGCATTATAGAAAATAATTCAACAAATGTAATGTTTTGTTTATTAATTCTGGGACTCCATAAAATTAAATAACTGGACTTGAAAAGACAGAGGAAGATTAGATTTCACAGCTAAATGCTATTTGGCACTCCAAAAAGTAGCAAAGTAAATTTGGCATATAACAGTAACTCCTTTTTATTTCTACATTCATTAAAATTAAACTTCGCCTTCCTATAACATGAAATTTTGGGGGGTATTAAACAACACCAGACAAAAAAGTGTGACTGATTAGCATGTTAACTTTTGATATTTTGAAATATTTGATATTCTGAATGAGGATTACACTGTTTGCATCTCCCTGAGTAGAGAATGCAGAGATATAAATTATGTCCTGCCAAGGTTTATATGGTATGATTTGCTCTTGCTGCTTATTATCTATTAAGGATCCTTAGCAAGAAAGCCAATTCCAAAATTTAGTTGACACATAGCACACTAGCAACAGAAAATTACATTCAAGCGTATAAGGAAGAATAAACAACAAGATTATCACTATCATGTAAAGAACACTGTGATCTTAGGTGTCCCATAGCATATGCTCTCCTCCTTTGACTGAAGGAATTCATACAAAGAGTAGAAATTCCACCTAAAGTCAATGTTGTTGATGATTGTTGCCTGATGTGTGTAAAGCTCAGCTAACACATCCGGCACTGTGTTTATGATTGATGCACATTCTTGTAAATGGTCAATTTGCTATGTCTATCTCATTAGTTGTGTTAAAATTGTTGCATGGGGAAGAAATATTCAGAGAACCGAAGTCCACTAACATATGTGTGCAGGTTTCTTTTGTAAAAATCCACCAGATTTGAAGAGGGAACTGGTAATTTTGCATAATCAGTTCAATCTTAATGAATGAACTCCAGTCTTGTGTTAAGGTGACAGAATCCTCACAGGGTAAAGGAGAGGGAGCAGGTCCCTGCGTAATTTTCAGCACACAAAAACCTGATGCACCTGTTTTCCTCTTTTGCTACTATAAGGTGGTCCTTAAAGGATAATGTGAGGGTTTTTTTGTGGCTTGTTTGTTTTCTTAATTTCTTTTTTGCTCACTAGAGATTACACATGGTGCATGAATCACATAGGAGAGAGATTGGTCGTCCAGGATGTATCATAAACAAGTAGAAGTGAAGGATTAGACCTTCAGGGTGGGATTTAGAGTGCATGGGGGAGGAATGAGGTATTTGTACGTATATATGTGTGGTGGTTTTACCCAGCTGTGCAGCAGAACTCCACCACAACCACTCTCTCACTCCCCCTCCTCAAAGGAAGAGGAAAAGAAAATATGATGGACAAGGGCTCAAGGGTTGAGATAAGGACAAGAAGGTTGCTCACTAATTACCATCATGGGCAAAACAGACTCAACGTAGGGAGATTAATATAATTTATTACTATCACTAGCGGACTAGAGCAGTGAGAAACTAAAAGCAAACTAAAAACACCTTCCCCCCATCCACCCTCTTCTACCTCCTCCCCCCGAGCGGCGCAGGGGAACGGGGAATGGGGGCTGCGGTCAGCCCATATCGCTGCGTCTCTGCCGCTCCTTCATGGTCGCTCTCTGTTCCCCTGCTCCAACGTGGGGTCCCTCCCATGGGATGCCGTCCTTCCCGAACGGGTCCTGCATGCGCTTCCCACAGGCTGCAGCTCTTCAAGAGCTGCTCCAACATGGGTTCATACCACGGGGTCCATCCTTCAGGAGCAAACTGCTCCAGCACGGGTCCCCCACGGGTGGCAGCTCCCACCGGATCACCTGCTCCTGTGTGGGCTCCTCTCCGCGGGCTGCAGCCTCCTTCAGGCCACATCCACCTGCCCCTCCATGGGCTCCTCCATGGGCTGCAGTGTGGAGATCTGCTCCATGTGGTACCCCATGGGCTGCAGGGGGACAGCCTGCTCCACCATGGGCCTCACCACGGGCCGCAGGGGAACTTCTGCTCCGGTGCCTGGAGCACCTCCTCTCGCTCCTTCTTCACTGACCTTGGTGTCTGCAGGGCTGTTCCTCACTTCTCTCTCTCCCAGCTGCTGTTGCCCAGCAGTTTTTTCCCCTTCTTGACCCTGCTCTCCCAGAGGCACAACCAGCATCGCTCACTGGCTCAGGTCTGGCCAGCGACGGGTCCCTTTTGGAGCCGGCTGGAGCTGGCTCTGATCTGACATGGGGCAGCTTGTGGGCTCTGCTCACAGAAGCCACATGTGGCCCCCCTGCTACCAAACCTTTACCACATAAACCCAATACAATAAGGCAGAGCAAATTCAAATTATGACTGATTGGTTATATACACGCATACATGTGTTTTAACTCAGAGAAAAAGGTAACTGAAAAAAAGGTTTTACATAAGTAAAAACAGTGATGTATAAATCTGACATTTAAAAATATTAAGTCTGAAATTGCCTTTTATATTTCTTAATTAGATTGTGTAATATATCACCTAGAAGAATTTATTGGACTATAATAAAGCTCAGAGGACTGCGTTCGTTGTCATTATGTAGCAAAAGGTGCATTCAGAGGGACAAAAAGACTTATTTTAGTGTTAAAGGAAAGAATCTTTTCATTTAAAAACAAAAGCAATTATGAAACCCCTTTTTTGCTGGTTGAACAGACAAATGTCCATCCTGCCTACAAAGCTTCCAATAAGTGAGACAGGAATTGTTTGTACGGAATAATTTATGGTGTGGTGGTGGTGTTTTTTTTTTCTTGAAGTACTCTTGTTGGGGGGTTGCTTCACTCTATTTTAACAGTGTTTCAGGTCCTGGCAGTCATGCGTTTTGGCTAGTTATGCTACAATCAAAATAGGTAGTAGGTGTTTTCTATTGAAAGATGAAGGGCAACCTGGTGATTGTTAAAAAAAACCATAAGGTATATTCAGCACTGCTGAAACATAGCATGATAAATAGCATCTGGCTGACAAGAGAAACCTCAAATTATTGAATTATTGTATGTGGTTTATGCCAGTATGTCAGTTTTCCACATACTGAGTGATAATTTAGAAAGGGAAAGAACAATCCACATGTATACATACAATCTGAATCTAATCCAGGATATTATGTTACTCAGCAAACCCACATGCTATGTATGTGTAATTAGTAATAGGTAGTTTCCATCAATATTATCTGTGAAGAATGCAGAAGCCTAGCAGACCCTGACCCATTAAATTGTTGTGAGGATGACTGTGTGTCTTCGTTGGAACTATCTTAGTTTTAATTAAAAGTGCCTTCTCTAGCATTCTGAATGTACTTGGCCTGGTTTTCTAATAAATTCTGCTAGTTTCGCTTGCTTTACCCCTAAAATCTGAAGCTGAGGAGGTATGTTCTTCAGACTTTTTTTTTTTTTTTTGTAGTTTGGGATTAAATAGATTAAAATTGCTGATATAAAAAGACAGGAAATTACTTTGTTTATCTTTGAAATGTTTGTTGGGACACAGGTTTTATGTAGTTTGAAATAGTTCAGTATTTCAGGGTGGCAAACTACTGTATAATTCTGTTAGATCTATTCACCACAGAGCAAATGTGCTTGGATGCAGAAATTGCCTGTGCTTTAAACACCCACGGAGCCACAAGCTTGGGAGGCTGTATCTGGGCTTCTTTTCTTAAATCTTAGAGTTTTCTTGTCAGCCTGTATCTCTCAGGTTTTCCATCTGTAAAATGAGAAAAATGGCATCATAGTATTGGTGTTTGTTAGTTCTAATACCTGGTTTTAGACATTTGAATTGCAAACAGGTAGAAGTTCCAAAATACTAATTTGTTTATTTGTAATCTGCACTAGTGGACAATTTGTGAATGCAGAGTTGGCATGAGTAAATGCAGCCAGTTGTGTCTTAAATATCTTTCCAAGAGTGACTGCAATCTTTTGCCGGCTAAAGATTACCGTTAGCTACTCCCTAAAGTATACAAATATATAGCTTGAGGATTCAGCAAGGTTGTGAGTTGGGGCAGAATATTTTGTGTTAAAGGTGGCTCTTGCAAATTTTTCCAGTAATTTTAGTGAATTCAAAGTGTAATTCCAGCTGTGAGAGAACTTGAGCCTTTGACTGTCTGAATGCTGGCTAATGTCACAGAGGAAAATAGTATTAGACTGGATCTTTCCTTTACCTCCAAAATCCATAAAGTTAACCTTTGCAGCTGCAAATGAGCAGATTAGAATTAGAAATGCCTGAATATGTGTTTCTTCCACTACTAAGCTTTTGTTCTCTTAGTATAATCTAAGCAGCTGAATGAATATATGATCTAAAAGTTGGAACAGTTTGGCTGATTGACATCTTATAAAGTTCCAGTCATCCAATGGTATATTCATAGCATATCAGAGACTATGAACCAGTACTGCCTGAAAAACTGTGTGTAATGCAGACTCAGAACAAGCCTCGTTTATGATTGACTCTTTGAAAGATCTGGATAAAAGAGAAGTGTTGATATGAAAGGATCAGTCATTAAAGAAGAGTGCATGCCACTTTGACTTTCTGTCTCACTGATGTTTTATGCTTGCAGAACTTCCTTGTATGTTTGAGCCGAAAAAGATATTGCTTATTATTTTTACATAACAGCAGATTTTTTGATATTTTCCACTCCACACAAGTTGTGAACCTAAGCAGGATACATCAAAGTGTGCTGGGTTTAAGCAACCATTTCTCACGTAAATGAACTTCTGAGAAATGTGCTAAGTGCATTTTATTCTTTTTTAATATAAGCTCTTGAAGTCAAAGTCAGCTTAATAAAAATAAGTGCTATGTAACGTAGTCTTTGGCCAATTTTCTTTTGCATAGAATTCCAAAAGATCACTTGTACTTTAGTGGTGTCAGACACCATACAGATTAGATAACATACTTACTGGCATTTTCTGCAAAATTCAGTTCATTATTACACAAACTCAGATGTGGATAAAAAACTACTGCATCTAGCATTTTTAAGTGCAAGAAAGAAAACTTACTTTGATTTAAAAAAAAAAAACCACGACAAGCAGACTGCTAATACAAGTGCAAAGAATGGTAGGCAGGCTTCAGTACTGAGCAGCATGGTTGAAGCTGATGGCACTGAAGAGAGAAAGAAAGATTTTCCTTTAAAGTACAACATAATCCCATTTTGTAACTTTCTAGTTGAAATTGGACATCCTTTCCCAGGGATATCATTATCACCTGGCATTCAAAGGCATGACAGGCTGCAGCAGAAGCTCATATTAGGACCTGGAACCACCAGCATTTCCGTGAGACTGGACAAAAGGAGATTGGTCTGTTCCTGGAACCGTTGTAGCCAAAATAGTAGTAATTCTAAGAAAATTTTCAAATGTGTGCTTAGAAGGGCTTTTATTTTTAAAATACTTTTCTGATTCAAACTAAACAGTCCTAAAATGAAGCTGTAGTTGGAAAAGAATTATTTTTATATGGTGCATCTTGCAATAATGAAGGCTCATGTGGCACAGATTTTTTTTCTAATATTTTGATTGGTCTGGTTGTAACTGACCCAATATACCGAGGTTCCTTGACAGGTGGTTTCACCTTATTGTATCTCCCTAAGATACTGTGCAGCCTAATTACTTCTTGTTATGCTTTCCTCCTCCTTGTCTTTGGCAGTGTTGTGGTCTTTGCTCTTTGGATGTCATCTCCAAGTTTCCAATGTTAATTGTTCTTCTCAGAATTCCGAAATCTTTCTTTAATTTTATGTTTAGAAGGGAAAGCTCAGAGACAACAAAGCAGAACGCTGCACACATCTGATTGTTGATTTTTCTGTGCATTTTGTTCTTTTCCATAAAGACAAAATGAAATAAGCCTTTGAAAATTGCAGACCTCTCTTGTTTAGTGTAGGCTTGATTTAATAAAACTTTCAAAAGGGAGGCTGAGATAGTGTCAGTAATTTTGGTTTTGAGAGTAAGAAACTACAACTATTTTTTCCATGGCCTAGAAGGACTGTTTAGGCTCTAAAGGGCTCAGTGCCATACTTGTGATATAAATGCTATGCATATTTATTCTGAAATAATGTAGGCCTGTGGGTTTTTTTCCACTACTGTATCATGTTACAAATTCATGTCCAGTATTCTGTTCTCCCAACAATCTTTTTCAGCATTGTTGCTTTCCAAGTTTCCCAGAGAGCATCTGTGTTTCAGATTACATTTTTCCAAATAGATTAGTTCACATTTTCAGAATGGGGATCTTGTTTTTATGATTTTCTGCATAGTTCAATTTTTCTTTTACCAGTGTTTGCATGTCCCCCCATTTTAATTTCCTCCATGAATTTCAATACTATACTATCCCCTTTTCCAGATCATGTATGAATATGTTGAATAAAGATGGACTTGTAACTGATAGCTGAAATTTTCCATCTGACACTTCCAACAAACCTGAGATATTGCAGCTTGTCTCTTATAAACAGTTCTCCTTTCATTATCATGACATGCCAATATTCCTGTCCCAAAAAGACAAGTAAAAAATCTTATTCAAGGATAATTCATGCAATATTGTACTGTTTATTGTACTTGCAACTTTTCTCTTACCTCCTAATTTTTGAAATCCGTTTAAAAAAAAAAAAGCCACAGTGCTCTTCCCTCCCACATCCCTCTCTGCAGTCAAAAGAAAAAAATGGGTGATAAGCTTTCATTTTCTAATTGAACATGGTCATTATTGTAAGGCATGAGTTCTGATAATCTAAATTCCACCAGGTCCATATGGTTAGTGTTAACTCTTAACTAGCCACTTGTGATGATCTACTTCCATCTGAAGGTCTACATTAGTGACAAGGGATAGACAATCCCTTGAGGACAGCTGAAATGTCTTTTCAGTGACTTTTGGGTCTTTTTTCATCTGTTTTAAGAGAAAAGTTTGGTTTAGAGGAAGATTGTTGGAAGGAGCAGCTTTCTTTTCTTTTGAAAATTACTGCCAAGTTTACTCCTCTCTTCCAAGATGTTTTAGGATTTTTTTAAGGGGATTGTTAGGTAGAAAACCAAATAGTATTCATTTTCTAATATGCTAAGCATTCCATGGCTATGACTGGATATTTTATTGTTGATTTTTTTTTTTTTTTTACATGTTGTAATTTTTCAAGTACTTGCAGGACAATTATCTATCTAAAGTATCCACTATTTCTAGCAGTCCAGTCTTTTTTGTATTTTTCTTAGTTAATTCTAAATGTCTGAGGGGGATTTCTGTATCATCTAATCATTGAGATGCTAACAAAATCTTTGGCTGCTTCTGATCCCTGTACTTCACGGGCAGTATCTAGTCACAAGAAATGACGGCTACAATACTTAGAATGAATTTACTTTGCTGTCCTTTAAACAGAAGAGAACTTCCAAGCAATTGTCTCCTAAATCCATTCTTGTCACACATCATGACTTTTTAGTAGAAAAGGTTTCTTCAATTTTCCAGCAATTCCACACAGTCTGAAGTGGTCATTGGCCATGTTTATATTACATTACTATGGAGAGTGTAATCTCTCTGTATCCTCAGCAGTCTTATTACTTGCAAATACATGCTTCAAAAAGACTGTCTTTTCTAATACCCTGGTACATTTTTAAACCCCCCAGTGATGTATCAGGTAAAGTAATGTTAATTGTATGCAACTATGAAGGGTATCCAAAACAGCATATATCTGTTTGCAAGTGTATGAATTTCCTTTTGCATACCACATTCACCTAGTGTCTCAACACTGCTACTTGGATATAAATAGCAAATACTAGATTGTAGTAAAGTGAGCAAGACATGCCTTACTCTCCAGGGATGCCTACTCTCTCCAGGAAAATCCAAGGATAATTCAGGAGTTCTAAACTAAGCAATTGGCCATTGACTTGTTTTTGTTCTATTACTATGAAGAGTCAAATTTACTTCACAAATGAGTACACCTACAGATTTTATAATCTTTAAATATCGGTGACAGGCTTGCTGACTACAGCTTAAGTCTCTTCATAGTGAATAGTTATGCATAATCTTTTTCAATTACCAAAATTATTAATTACACTAAAAGATTTCTTCTAGCAAAACAGATAGCTTCTATGCCATATGACTGTACTTGCAATAATCAGCTCCCACAGGTCAATTAAATGCTTCAAGGTTTAGTCAGCAAGCAGACACCCATCACTGCTGCTTGTACTTAGACGGAATGGAAGTTATTGCTTAATTATTCCATTTAAGACTGGATGGAAAGGGGGGTCATTATGGGTTTAAAGCTTTACTTTCAATTTATGGCTTGGAATTACACTTACAAAGGCAAGAGCTTTTCTCTTTGCATAAATTAATTTAAAATCATAGACTTTTGAGTGCTCTTCAGAAAGTAAATGGGATTCTGATTAATTTTAGTTCTGCAGTTGCAGGACTTAGTAATGAACTAGATGTAGACTGAAATCATGAGCAAGTTGAAGAGATCTTTTGAAATATGTGTGAAAATGTCAGATGGATCTGCTGAACATGTGTTTCTTTCATATGATACAACCAAATGTTTAGGTTTCCAGTCTATGTAATAAATTGTATGCAGTGCCTTCCTCAGCCTTCTGTGGCATGTGTTCAAGGTGTGAAACCCATTATTTTAAAAGCTTTAAGTTGTCAGTGGAATTCTAGGAAAGCAGGGAAATATGTGGCATTACATTTTGTAAAAAAGCAATCTGTCTTCTTCAGTGTGTCACATTTTTTGTGTCTGATTTATTGCCACTGCATCCATATGTAGAGCTTATGTGAAATTGTGGCACACTTGTATGGAGAAATCCTACATTCTTAAATAATTGTCTAGAATGTCCTTCTGTCTTTAAATAGGTTACTTTTGAGTAAATTCATAAAAGCAGAAGGTAGATCACGAATATTTGTCACAAAATCAGAATGTCAGGTGTTACAATATGAAATATTGAAAGACACAACAGTCTCTGTACTCTAAGATTAGTATTTCCTAGTGAGAATTTTGTACACACTATCTGTTTTCCTTTGTGTATCATATACTTTCTTTGCAAGAAATATGAAAATAATTCTCAAGAAGATCGGTGATTTTTTTCATAAAAATTAAAAAGTGTTTTGTTTTGTTTTGTTTTTGTCTATATGTACTGAAATTCTCTTAGGAAGATACCAAAATTGAGTCCATCTTTCTATCTATTTTTCTTTTCAAACTGTTTATTTAAATCGATCATTTGTATTTAACTGCCTCAAGCAAATGCGCAAGAAATTGAAATCAGTTTTGGTGCGTGGAGTGAAAACAAGTAGGCTGCTTTGATCTTGATTCAGACTGCCTTTGTGAAAACATTGGTTGTTGTTACTTGAGATACCTTCTCCCATCTTATCCTAAAAGACAAAAATGTTATTTAAACTTAAATGGCTAATGTGAACTCAGTTTTACTGTGTGTTCTGTTGTTTCAGTAACACACACATGAACAATAGTACAGTACCTTAAGGATTTCATTTAGCGGTAACATCAGAGATAATGAGGGACTTCTAGTGTGGACCATAGAG
>VXAL01017798.1:63593-78694 GCA_013399475.1 Chauna torquata | reverse complement strand
TGGGAGCTGTCACCTGTGAGGGACCCCTGCCAGAACAGTTTCCTCCTGAAGGATAGACCCTTTGATATGGACCCATACTGGAGCAGCTTTTGAAGAGCTGCAGCCTGTGGGAAGCTTACACAGGATCCGTTCGGGAAGGATGGCATCCCATGGGAGGGACCCCTGCTGGAGCAGGGGAAGAGAGAGTGACCACAAAGGAGCGGCAAAGATGAAGCGATATGGACTGACTGCAGCCCCCATTCCCTGTTCCCCTGCGCCACTTGGCGGGGAGGAGGTAGAAGAGGGTGGATGGGGGGAAGGTGTTTTTAGTTTGCTTTTAGTTTCTCACTGCTCTAGTCTTCTAGTGATAGTAATAAATTATATTAATCTCCCTATGTTGAGTCTGTTTTGCCTGTGACAGTAATTGATGAGCAACCTTCTTATCCTTATCTCAACACTTGAGCCCTTTTCCATCATGTTTTCTCCCCCTCTTCCTTTGAGGAGGGGGAGTGAGAGAGCTGTTGTGGTGGAGTTCTGCTGCTCACCTAGGTAAAACCACCACAAGAGCATGAAATCATTTCAATTCCTAGAGTTTGTGAATCAGCAAAGAAGCCAGTGCTAGGGGCTGGATTTTCTTTGTACTCTGTGAAAGTTCAAACAAACCTAAGCTTTCTTTGAAAGCAAAATATCAGATTCTCAGGTGTTCCATCTGTCTGGGGAAATGTTGCCGATATACCTTTCACTCAGAATCATTATTCTGATAGTTTCTACTCTTAACATTTGCCTAACAGACAAGGTTTTCACCTTCAGTGTGGTTCCTGTTAATGGTGGAGGGAGGCAGGGAGAAAGGCATGAAAATTTTATGCAGTTACATGACTTATTTTGCATAAAATTAATATTCTGGGTGACTGTGAGCTACATAAAACATAGCAGACGCCCCAGTCACCGTGGTTTTCTGTTTGTTTTTTTGCTTGTTTGCATGCAGAGACTGCTCCTTCTATCAATGAAAAAAAATCTATTCAGTTGTTATTTGGGTAGCGTTGCATTTTGCTTTCTTTTAGCCAGATCCAGACTGAGCCCCACAAGCCAGAGGCCTAATCAATACCATACTAACTGCTCCATTAATCCTCTTTTGCTGCTATTTCTCTCTCATCTATCCAGGAGACTGTTGTTACCTCAGAGCAGATAATTGATTTTTCTAGGTAATAACTGCAACAGCTTATCATTGATATTTCCCACATACCCCTGTACTTCAGGTCCTTATCAGCGTCTGGCAGATTAGAGCTGCTTTCTGATTATTCCAAAGCAGTGACTGTATGAACTGAAGCCTAGTGCAAAAAAACACAGCCAGTGTAACTGTTAAATACGCCTAACTGGCTTATACTTATACCTTTCAACCTCAGATGCTGCAGCAAGACAAGCAAATGTTCATGTTTTCATCTGGCAAGGAATTTTGCACAAGTAATCTCACATACAAAGGGCTTGGTAAAAAAAAAAAAAAAAAAAAAAAAGAAAACAAAAAAAGGTCAGTTAAAGTAATTTTGGGGTAGAAGAGTTCTGGGACAAAGTTCTTAGTTCAGGATCTCATTTTATGCAGTCTGTTTGTACACACTGGTAAATGACAAGAAGTGCAAAGCTTCACCAGCCTTCCTTTCACCGTGCTTCACTACTGATAGAGAGTGCGGGAAAGTGTAAAATGGTGTTCCTTCATAGGAAATAAAACCATCTGCACATTAGAAATATTGATGACTTTCAACAAGACCAATCATTCTTCCTTTTGTCTATGAGTTTGGAAATTTGTGTCATTTCATCTTTGAACATATACTAGTGCCCATGTCAGAAGTTTCCTAACAGCAGTGATTGAGTTTCAGCTGGATTCAGCATTGTAGCAGGAATTTAGGGTGGGCAGGGAGATGAGCTGCTTAAGAAAGTAAAACTTGTGAGGCCACTTCAGACAGTTAAATACATGCAATTCCTTCATAAGTGGATGCTGTTTTTTTTCCTTGTGCCTGTTGCTCTGGGAATGTAACACCTCTGTTACAGATCTTTGGTGGGCTGGCTCTTCAGCTGTGGGCTATTGGCTTGGAGACCTGATTGCCCACCTATGGTTTGACAGGAGGGTAGTTAGCACTACTCATAGCTATAAATCCTGAAAGGTTTGAAGTGTACTCAGCATGGATTTTTATGTGAAAATAAGGAGTTTGGCATCTGTCAGAAATGCTTATGATGAAGAAAGAACCCTGGCCATCTGCAGTGATGTTGCAGTCCCACAGAACTTGAAAAATAATATAGACAACATTGAAAAAATTTACAGTCTTCTAAACTGGCAAGTGAGAACCTGAAGATGAGGGGAAACTAGAACTGCAGAAGAGCACTGTTTTGGTGAAATTTTTGTGATGGACTTTTCATGAGGTTAATAGAGGACTGTATTTGTTGCACATGGTGTTTTGCTGCAAGGTAACATGAAATGGGGAACCAAACAGATTTCTAGATGTCTTTTCACCTGATGTAATGTAACTTGAACAATTTTGTTTAATTTCGTGTGTTCGTTAAGAATAAACCCAGATAACAAATTCTGATTCCGTGTAAAGTTCTTAGGAATTGCGCTTTTGTTACTGAGCCTCTTTGAACTCAGTAGATTTGTTTTACATCTGTACTGATATATTGGGGGGAAAAGAATTGTAGGCACTTTATATAGTGGCAATATGTAAAAGAGATGAAACAATGAGGGGGGAAAAGTTCCTTGCTGGCTCTTAGCTCTACAGGTGGACAACTAGTTTCCAGGTGCACCCAGAACTCTTTCTGAGCAGAGGAGACCACCTTCTAATGAATTGCTGTTTTTGTTGCTGTTGCTTTAGAAGTCGTTTGTATTTCAAGGCGTTTTTTCAGCATATAATGGCAATCTGTAACTACTGTTGGCCAGTGCCTAACCCAGCAGTTTTTAATGCCATTATAAACAGCATGGTCTTAAAAATAAATAAATAAATAAGAAGCAAACCCTAGGGGCTTTTTTTATTTTTCAATGCATATTGGTTCCTTTTATCGCAACTGAGAGCTGGTATAGTAACTGTTAAAGGAAAAACAAACAAAAACAACAACAAAAAAAACACAACTCATACATGCTCCATTACGTTTATTATAATACCACACTAAGGTTTGTCTTGATGCTGTATGTAAACATTTAAGGATGTGGGAAAGGATAATACCTAATCTTTCTTATCAATAGGCCCAAGCAAATTACATTGATGGAAGAAAACTGGAGGTTTTTTTCTTTCGTTAATCATTTCAGCCATGAGATACTCTTTGAGAAGATGTAACCCTCTCTTGATTTGCTGTATCACTAA
Organism: Chauna torquata; assembly: GCA_013399475.1. Classification (NCBI taxonomy): domain Eukaryota; kingdom Metazoa; phylum Chordata; class Aves; order Anseriformes; family Anhimidae; genus Chauna; species Chauna torquata. The sequence continues at coordinate 75,371 of VXAL01017798.1, read as the reverse complement.
GGTAATCTTTATATCTTAGGAAAACTAAAAACTTCCATCCTGCAGGTGCTCAGTGAATACATTTTATAAGGGCAAGGCTCAAACAACATTTTTTTTTTTCCCCCCAGCTAGAAATGGCAGAAACCTCAACATACTCAAGGTTCTTCGCATGTATGCTGTGATATAAATGTTAACTGGTTTTTGTGAGGGAGACCATAATCAACATGAAGGCTGTTCAAAAACTTGTTTTTTTTTACTTTCCCATTTGATAAGGGAACGTGGTGTTGTGAAAGGTGGGGCAAAACATGGTTTTCTCACTCCTTTGTTCATTGAAATTTGATTGTATATTATGCAATGAAAATCCAGCTTCTCTTTGTGAAAATGAAATCTTTCTGTGAATGTTTTGGAACTGTAACAGAGCACTTCTCTGCCAACTGTGAGGCAGTCAAGCAGGTGAGGAGGAAGAAACCACTGTGGAGAGCAGCTGAAAGTGTCTCTAGCCTGAAGGAGAGCCATATGGATAGAGCACCAGCCTTCTGTGCAGCCGACTGGCCTACAGTTTCCCAAAATGATGTCTGGTGAGCTAAAGAAGCCAGACTGAGCTTCAGTTTTCCACCCAGAGATCATGGATCTTCCCCTCCCTGCAGGGCCAGCAAGAAGGAAAAATGCATGACAGATAAGGAACAGTTCAGGTCATCTTGTGATAAAGGCTAGAGATACTGCCTTGTTTTGAATGGTGGATGAGAAGTGGAGCTTTATACAGTAAATGTAAATGCCCTCAGGAGAGTCACAACACCTGTGTCAGACATGTTGGGTTTAACAACATTACTCTGTACTCCTTTCTTAGTCATTATTTTACAATATAAATGAGAGAGAGTCCATGGTTTAGTATATGAATGCATAATAATACCTATATTAAACATAAAAATTACAGGAATACAGAGGTTTAGGATGTGCTATTAATTAGGTTACAGCCTCACAGCTGTACAGCCTCACTTGGCTCCCTGTCATTTATATGTTGTGAGACGCTACAATCTGAAACGTAAAAGAATGACATATACATACATATATACATATATATGTTTTCTGTAGGCCTCTGACTCATCCATCACACAGGGTGCACTTGATTAACAGAACCAAAGCATGTCTGGTTGTTTTCTTAGAAGGCCTGGCCTGTCTCTAATAGGAGCAAGCCAGTACAGACTGACGGGCAGAGACAAAGGAAGAGAAACACAGGAGAAAAATGCTATGGAGAGTTTGGGGCTGTTGTAATTTCTTTCCCACAACTTTTTTTTGTTATCGAGCAAGTCATTTAAATTTTTCATGAAGGGGATCCACAAGTTCTTCTTTTTTTTCACATTTCCAGTTTGTAAGTGTGGGGTCTGTTTTGCAGAGACTAAATATTTACCACTGTCATTAAAGTTGCTAGGAGCTCTGCTTTGTATGTGTGAAGTTCTGTATAATGTTAAATATCATGAAAAATCAAGCAGTAATTTAGGAATCTGCTACTTTTATATACTTTTGACTTAAACTCTCTGTGCATTGTCATGGTAAGATAAGAAATACCTTAGATAAGGTGTATAAGATAAGAATATTTAGGTATTAAGGTATTAAGATAAGAATACACTTGCAAACTTCATAGAAGTTTCATAAAGAAAAAATAGTTAATATTTGCAAAACTGTCAGATGTTCCAGTGATGACGGCAGAGGAGAAGCCTAGAGGAAATTAATAAGTTTTCCATCAGAGCAGAGTTTGATCAGTGCTCAGTAAACAAATGTTGGTCTTCTCACTGAATAGTGTGGAGGAGACAGGCATTCCTTCAGTGAGCAGAGTTGTAAGAAACCTAGATTTGTTCTTAAAAAAATGGGTGAAGCTTTGAAGACTATCCTGAGGTACATCTCCATTTAGGAATGACTCCATCCACACAGGTAAAATGAACAATCAAAGTGCAGAGATATGAGGCAACTTCAGTTGCAAGCAGACTTACCTCTGTCACCTCCAAATGAGAACAAGAAAAATAATAAATGAATGCAGAATAAAGGGTTCAGACTATAATCTCTCTGCTTTTTGCAGCCTGATTCACTCATGTGGCTTTCCAGATTGTTCTCTTGGAACTGACAATAATTACTGTAATATAATATTTACAAGGAAAACATGTCTGTTTCCATTACAAAGTACCTAGACTATTTTTGTATGCATGATACTGTAAAATACAGCTTTTTCTGCCTTTGAAATCTGTTTGTCTGGAAGAAGAAGAGATGTGTCCGGGGTGACATGAGGCTGGAAAGTGTCTAGAAAGCTACAAGTCACTGTGATAATTTCTTTATGTGCTGTTGCAAAGCTACAACAATCCCTTTGCTATCATATCAAAGAATAATGACTTTTTCTTCCATTCATACCCAAGCTACTATTAAATAATAACTAACATAATGTTACAATAAACATCACTCCAGACTGGCATGGGGTAGTGACTGGTCCTGTTTCCTTTCTGAAATATTTATCTATGGGAAATTGTTGAGTTTAACTTGTGTTGTTGCAAACATACCACGATCCATGTAGAGTTGTGCTCCACAACTTTCTGAGGAGGAGAAATGGAGAGAGAGGTGCCAATATCTTTTCCCTGGTAACCAATGATAGAACACGTGGGAGTGGCACAAAGCTGCACCAGGGAAGATTCAGACTAGATATCAGGAAAAATTTCTTTACCATGAAGGTTCCTAGAGAGGTGGTTGATGCCCCATGCCTGTTAGTGTTCAAGAAGCATTTGGGTAAAGCCCTCAATAATACACTTTTGATTAGCCCTGAAGTGGTCAGGCAGTTGGACTCGATGATCTTTGTAGGTACCTTCCAACTGAACTATTCCATTTCATTCCATTCCATTCCATCCAGCACTATGACCTTCTAATGTGTTACCATAAATTGCTTAATTTTGCCTGCTTTTTTCTAGGAAACTACTAATTCCATGATCTGTCCAGCACAATCTTCCCCTTAAAATACCCTTCAAATCCTTGTCCAATATCAGTCTAATTTGTCTCAAATATTACCCTTTCACAAGTTTTGTGAAAAGTGCCAAGTAGGTGTCAAATATTAGCTACCTCCCCATTCTATCCTGAGCTCGGAGGGAGCAGCAAGGAGAATTTTACTTTTACCACTTTTGCTGACATCATTTGTATTACCATTCAGTGCAATTGGAAAGGGAAGCCTTAGACAATATGGGGCAGAGCTTAAGGGGAAACATGTACATTTTGAGATGAGGGAACAAAGGTATGGGGGAGCTCCTGGAAAGATGAGCGAAGACTGTGGAAGAAGGTATATAACTTTATAGGAGGCCAGATTTCATTAATCCCAATAGCAACTTGTCATGGTTTTGGCTGGGACAGAGTTAATTTTATTTGCAGAGGCTCACCCAATGCTGTGTTTTGGATTTTTGATGAAAATGGTGGTGATGTTTTTGGTTGATGCAGGGCAGTGTTTACATAGAGCCAAAGACTTCTTTGCTTCTTGTGCTTCCCTGCCAATGAGGAGGCTGGGGGTGCACAAGGAGTTGGGAGGGGACATAGCCAGGACAGGTGACCCAGACTGACCAAAGGGATATTCCGTACCATATGATGTCATGCTCAGCAATAAAAGCTGGAGTGAAGAAGGAGGAAGGGGGGGACATTCGGAGTGATGGCGTTTGTCTTCCCAAGAAACCATTACGTGTGATGAGCCCTGCTTTCCTGGAAGTGGCTGAACACCTGCCTGCCCATGGGAAGTAGCGAAAGAATTCCTTGTCTTGCTTTTCTTGCGCGTGCTGCTTTTGCTTTACCTAGTAAACTGTCTTTATCTCAACCCATGAGTTCTTGCACTTTTACCTTTCTGATTCTCTCCCCATCCCACCTGGGAAGAGTGAGTGAGCAGCTGCGTGGCACTTAGCTACCTGTCGGGGCTAAACCACGACACAACGACTTGCAGTCTTTGTTCTTTCCTGTCCTTTTGCCTCTCTTTTACTTTGGGAAAGTCCTGTTGCTTTATGTAACGTGACTTCAGCTCCAGAGAGACTGGAGCCTGATGGAGACAAAGAATTGTTCTGTTGGTTGAAATTAACCTACTGATGAAAATAAGAAATATCACAAACTTTCTTTTGTCTTAGTTGCAGATTACGTCAAATCTTCAGTCGAGATAATCAACGCAAGAAGAAATTGAAGATGTTTTTAGGCAAGAGATGGTGTGTGTACTGTGTACTGAGCTCTGAACTGTGTGACATGGGTGGAGAGGGAATTTCTTGGAAGGCTATAAAGTCTGAGCAGATAGATTCAAAGCTGAAAAGGTGCACCTTAAGTCCTCAGAAAGGAAACTATAGTCCTAAAAAAGAATGGTACACTAAGCACTCCCTCTGATATGGAATCCAGTGGTGACGTTAATGTTACTCTTTTGTTTTAACCATTCATCTGTTAGTGTTTTCAAGTAGCCCTTCTCAAAATATTGGTGTGTGTCAGTGGTCTTTCCAATTGGTGCTAAATTGGACCTTTGCAACAGTTACTACTGCTTTGCTTCAAACTAGGACTGTATTTGAGCCGTTTCTAAACTTATAATGATTTAGTCCAAGAAGATGCTCTCTAATGTAAACAATCTCACTTTCTCTCCATTTCCAATGCTGTTATGACCTCTGATCTGTAATTCCTAGGTACTTTCACAGTGGATGGCAACTCTGGCAGAAGTAACAGGATTTCTATTTTGCTGATGGTCTACACCCCTTCAAGGTGGGGAATGATTTAGTTTTTATTTATTTATATGTTTATTTTTTTCAAAATGTTTGTGGATGTTACTGACCATCAATGTTAGGACTAGAAAGGATTTGCTAGGGCCATGCTTAGTGTGGACAGTTATTGTGTAAAATTTAGAGAGACTGAAACTGCCAGATTGGCTCAGATCCAAGATTCATCTCTTTCATTCTCCTTTTCCTGTGGGCTACCCCAGATGCCTTGGGGAATGGTAAAGCCCAAGATGTAGGTGCTATACCTTATTCCCATAGTAGGTCTCACCTTTCTCTAGCCCTTTCTCTAGGACTGTTACCCCAAGTGCTCTACACTATGTAAGAATTTTAACAAGAATAGTAAACCTGGATGTCTTTGCTATCCATAGAAATATCCCACTCTGCTAAGCTCTTGGCTTCAAAGATTTCCTATGACAAAATTTCATCTTCTACTGATATGCTGTGAGACAAATATTCTTCTTTATTCTCTGCATTTATCAAACCTGAGTCTTTTTTGAGATGTTCAGATATGCTGTCTTTTGAATACCTGTATTTTCATATATATTTATGATTTCCTTACTTATCTCCATTTTTAAGGTAAGAAATCCTTGTCTTTTCTGCTTGTCTCATCCACCCTACTTTGCGGCAGTTTTCTGATGTGTAGCTACATTCTGTGGATGCATAGTAAGACCAAAGCCTGAATTCTCTCATCACTGCAGAATGGTCTTTTTAGGCATTGGCTCTAGGGCAAGCTAAACCTAGGATGATGTTTCTGTACAAGTGTCATTTCACACAGTATTTTAGTGCTAGCTTGTCACAGCTCTCATGTCTAAGGTACTAATTTCAGTTTTGGCAAGTGTCTGGTATGTTGTGAAAAGAGTTTATGTGCTTTTAAAATGACAGCCATTTTTACTATGGGATTGAATCAGATGTGAGGTCAAAGATCGAAAGATTGATTCTGCAGCCTGGAAATATCCTCCTAAGCAGTGTGGCTTTTATGGCTTGGGCTTTTTTTTTTTTTTTTTTTTTTTTTTTGTAATAACAAGGATGATGTAGCTGTGCCATGGACAACCCAAAACACAAGCAGTAACGATGCTGTAATTAATCTAAAGGGCTCTTATTAGAGCGCTGGAGGTAGGGCTTTTTGTTGTAACTGGCCGCATTATTGACTTTAAAATAAAGCTGTGGCCAATGGGAAGTAAAAAATCCTGACCTGATATAACTGAAACAATCAAAAGCACCTGAAAACAACAAAGAACACATTTAAGCTCACTGAAAATATCCCCACACTGTCCCTTGGAGAACCTATAAAGTAATGCAATCTTTGAGAACTTGGCCAGTCTATGTTTAAAATAATCTCTTAAAAAATAATAATTCTTGTTCTAGCATCCTGATGATATAATAAATAAATAAATAACAAAAGCAACTAAACGAATTCATAAGGCAAAACACTAGGCACTGGATCAAAAGGCAGAATTATGCCAATATTTTTGCTTTGGGACAGTATTACTAAGCCACAGCTCTGCACAAAAGCCAAAGTAAATACATAAATAAGTAAAAGAGACAAAACTTTAGGTCAGCTGTTAATCTGAGATCAGTGCTATGGACCCAGTAGAGGAGTTTGGCTGAAGATCTGAGTTAGTTACATTTCTCTTTTCAAATTAATGGTGTTCATACAGCTTTTTTGGACTTTTCAAATACATCTCTCAGGGCTGTGCAATAATGCTTTTTTTAAGAAATAAAAAATATGATGACATGGATGAGATGAGTCAGAACAGCTTCAGTCAGACTACTCAGAATGAAAAAGATGCAAACATATGAAAAAAAACTTTAAAAGCTTGAACAAAGATAAAGGTCATTGCTCTGAACAGTGCATTTCAACAAATGGAGAGGACCAAACATTTGAACAACCTGTGCTAAGGATTCATTTAAAACAGCAACAATGGAAAAAAAAAAAGAAAAAAAGGAAAAAAAATCTCTTTTGCGGTATTTTAAATCTGAAGCAAGCAAGCAAAGATAATACATAGGGACTAGAAAGAGTTTACATTACTTTAGTTTCTCATGTGGGAGCTCAAAACTAGATCTTTTAAAATGGTGTGTGAAGCAGTATTCTGCTGTTTTATCCGGCAAACATTCATGGCTTTTCATTCACGTAAGAATATTCCTCTAGAAGAGCCTGAAAATATCTCACAGACTGATCAGGGTTGTTTTCACCAGAAAGGTGAAATTGGGGTCTTATCCTGAAAGCTTAGTGCATATAACAAGCCACCTTTGAAATTTTCATCTGTGCATCTAAACAAATATATTTCTGTGAAAATCCCCAGCTGTCTATTGCTCTGATTTTTCCTCCACATGGAGAAGCTCTTCTAGTCATAGCTGCTATTCAGGCTTTCAGGCAGCCTAGGCCCTCTATCTGTATAAAAGGCATGTTTCTGTCTCTTTCAGGCAGCCTAGGCCCTCTATCTGTATAAAAGGCATGTTTCTGTCTCTTAGGTGTAACCAGAAGGATTTAGACTCAGCTCAAAGTTGGCTGTTTAATCACCCCTCGTTACAGTTGAAGTGGTTGCCCCGCTGCTTTTTGTCAATTGAAGTTATATAGATGCTCTTACTTCTGTTATTTCCTAAGACTGCTGTTTTTTTGTTTGTTTGCTTGCTTGCTTGTTTGTTTGTTTTTACTTTGTAACTTGTTTGGTCTTCTAATGGACATGATGTCCATTAGATTCGGGAGCTCAAAAACAGACCCATGCTTTGTGCAGTGGAGGCTTAACCTGTTCTCTGGGATGACCTTCAGTACATTGTTTTGCATTCCTGCTGCACCCTGCCTTTAAAGTGAAGGTGATGATATGATGATATGATTCTCATTCTTATAAGCTTCTAAAAAGCTTATAAGATCTGCTGATCAGTATGTTTTTTAAACAGTGTTATTTTAACACTTTAAGTTGGTTTTTGATGGAGTTTGATTTTGATTTAGCTTTGGTGTTTTGATAGGACTTATTTTAATCTTATGGTGAAATAAAAAACATTTAGACAAATAAGTATGTATGACAGCCTTTCTGTTTGGATGTTTTATATTCCTTGTCTATATGCGTTTGTCTTAGGTATCCAGAGATTCCCACTGGACTCCTTTGATATTGTACCAATTACTGAAATAATTTTACTTCACAAAATGATAAACTGAAGGTAAGTGATAATATTAAAAAATGCTCCATAAGTCTAGAATGATTCTGGTTTAGCAAACAATTTCTGAATGTGCTTAGGTTCTACTGATGTTTGAAAACTTAAGTACATGATTATATAATTTAATATAGAGTGGTCTGAATTAGTGAGTAAAGCCTTGACAAGTTGCTCTGGTAAAGATAACCTGGCCACAGGCTGGGACACTGTCCATTTGTCTGAAACAAAAGGTTTTTGAGGAAAGGTCTTTTGCTATACTTTTTGCACAGAGGAGAAAATAAGTGAAACCAGAGTAGAATTGATGTGGACACTGAAAAATACAGTGTAGATAATGCACAGTAAAAGGAAAGAGACATATATATTAGAAGATAAAGAAAATGGGACAAGAAAAGGAAGCAACATAAAGAAAGATGAGCAGGAGATGAAACGAAAATAAATAAAGACTGTAGGAAAGAGATGCATAAAGAAGAGAGAATCAATCTCAGAATGTGTTTTGCTCAATCAGACCTAATGTAATGAAGGAATGTTGGGTTGCATAAATGTCATTTTTTTTATGTTTCCAAATACATTCATAAATCAGATGTCATATGATCTGATTCAGATTCTCAAGTCACAGGAATTATGAGTGTGGAGCATGTAGACGTGCTAGTCCACCATAATATGATTTAAGAATTTCAGTTTTACGATATAAACAAATTCCTCAGATTAGGAAAGAAGTTGGTTACTCTTGGAAAAGCATGCATTTGAGTACTTCGATTAAGCATGCAGTCTAGTAGTTTAGCTTCTTCATTAGTGATTTACATGCAGAAATAGTTTTTAGGGGGTTGGTGGGGTGCAACCTGATTTCTCGGAAGGATATACTGATATGTTGGTGCATATGGCATTCCAGTTAAACACACTTACAACTCAGTGCATCTAAAGATATAATGTAGTATTTAATATTTGTGAAATTCATCTACATTGGGAGGAGAATAATCATGAGGCAAAGTAATTTTTTTATTTTCTCTAGGTCCAAAGAGAGCTTAACTCACTGGCTTAAATTTTAGAGTCTACAAGATGTGTGAATGAAGGTAGGCAAGGTGAATTCAATCCTTTGACACACGGTCTTCTCATGTATTATCGATGTCTTATTATACATGTACCCTGATGGAAAAATGCTGCAAAAACAACAGGTGAAAAATAGGATTGAAAAAACATCTTTGTCCATTGTATTTCTTAACATTAGATAATCCTTTCAAAAAAGTTTTGTCCTTAAATCTGTTAAGAGGTATGTGAAAAATCATTGGAAAGTGTTTCTATTTTTTCAGTAAATGTTTGATGGAAAAAGAAGTTAAAAATCACTGTATACTTTTACAATATGACTTCTGAGTTCTTAGACTCCACTTTTGTTATCTTTTGGAAAAAAAATCTGCTGACTTGAAGACAAGAAACTGATTTTTTAGTGATGAATGTTGGGTCATCACTGTAAGTAATTGCTATGAGGAAATGGAGCTTTAAGTAAAATACTAAACAGAAATTCATTATTAAAAGGGTGACAACTGACCACAGAGACTTTTTGAGGGTATTTCCTGGTGCCAAAATGTTTGAATAAACTTTTGCCAGTTTTTCATAGAAACCTGACATACCATGTTCAGGAGATGGAAAATGGGTCAAATGTGCACTGTGATTTGATATGTGCTGTTTCTATAAAGTTATTGTTTATGTTGTGCATTTTTCCCCAGCAAATCAAATGAATTACCAAAATGTGTGTAACTATTTTTGCTTAAAGCAAAGACAAACAGCATTCTTTTGCTTCTTGGAAGGGAATCCTGACAGAAGAGGTCCTTGCTATAATGACTCATCAAAGTCTGAACATCATGCAGGCAACCTCATGCTTCTCTCCAGAGTTTTTATATAGGTAGAGGAGTGCTAGAAGGTCTGCAAGGGTCAAAGGAAGCATGTTCTGAATACTTTAGCACAGATAAAAGTTATTTCCTGTCTCCATTTTTCATGTGGATGTTAATACTACTAAAGTAAATAAACTGTGCAGTGCCTTAAAAAAAGGTGTGTGTGTGTGTGTGTGTGTGCTAATTATAGTTGTATTTGGTATATACGATATTGCCAAAGTATTTGATGTACAGTAGAATGTAGAATAAGGTGGTGTACTCCCTAAATATCACTGGCCTGAAATAGCACTTTCACTATTAGCAGTAGAAGCTCTTGCACAGTGGCAACTAAAGTTTCTGGCACTGTCCAAATTTCAATAAGTGGCTCCTGTTTCTGAAACGACTTATTGGCACCACAGAAAAAAAGAAAATTAGAGTGTTTTGTCTAGACAGAAGTTTTCCTCTGGAGCATTATGACTGTCCATTTCATTACTTTCCGTATTATTGCATGCTTTGTTATCCCAAATGAAAGGGAAATTTGATGATGGAAAAATTTGATATACAGGTCTGTCTGACCCGATAAGCAGATTGCTTTTCAATTTGGCAGGTATATTCTGATTGTTGATTAATTTGTATTAAAAATGGGGACACAGCAGGTCTTTTACTAAGTACTTTGTTAAAACTGCAGCTTTTTTGACTAAAACTGCAAGTATCTGCATACCCATCTACTTGTGCTGCATGGAGTAGAGATTTCAGAAGACCACAGTGTCAACGTATTGTTCCTTCTGTGACTTTTAAAATATCTCTAACTTTGGCAAAATGAGTTGGATACAAAATATTCAGCCAAAAGAAACATATGAATCATGTTTTTTCTGTCAGTTTTACCACTTATCCTGCTGCCTTTTCACCTGTAGTGGAGCATCTTCCATGCCATAATCAATGGCAATAACGAGGTTTGTGAGTAGCCAACAACTCTTGTCGGCTGGTCCTCAGAATCCTCACTGCCTTCTCCATAAATCTTGCCTAGTGTAATGGGCATTTTGGCCTGAAGATTCTCTTCATGTGCCCTGTGCCCTTAGAAATTATCCTCAAATCTGTGGACAAGCAGGTGAAAAAGGTTATTTTTTTTCCTTTAGTTGCTTTTTATACTTGCTAGAGTAAGTGGAAGTAACTAGATATGGTGCAAGGCAATACTGAATTCACAGCACTTCATCCTTAATTGAGAAGAAAATGTTGCACTTAAAAAAGTTATAAATTAATTTGAAAGCACTGTAAAAGCACAAATACATCAAGTTGTCTGAGAAGAAATAATTTTTAGTGTTTTGGATTAGCCTGGATGTTGTAATTTGGCAGTCAACCACTGCACTACACAATTATAAAAGAATAAACCTTATAAACTAACTTTACTCCTAATCCTATAAACTGTAATGCAGCCAGTACCTCATTAATATGTGTTGCCTGATATACATATGTAATATAATTAATTGCCTGATGAGGAGCTGTATAGTTTCTTATCTAAAATGTTTCTAACAAGCAAGGTTGTTATCAGTGAATGAAATGGAATCAATGAATAATAACCATTGTATACACAGTGGTGGATCAGAAATGCCCTCAAAACTGCTTTCCTCTAAGATGAGATATTGCACTGTAAAGACATGGTCATTCTTCACAATGTGCCTGGTTACACCATTTCCAAGAAGACATTGTGCTTCAGAGGCCTTCTAGTGTCATGGTGAATGGAAACGAGGGTGAGAGCCCTGCTCCATCTTCACCCCTTCTTGGGGGTTTTCAGAACCTCACCAAGCACCAAAGACAGCAGAATAACATATTATGGCCTTAATATGTAACCAGAGGAGGCCTCATGCTCTTTGGTATGCCAATAGGGACAGACCCAGCCTTTGTTTATGGACTAGTTGTTGCATGGTTTATAAAACCATCTATCTGCTTGGTAGCAGCAAGGTCAAGGGTCATGCCTTTTGTACTCTTTTTTTTTTTGTGTGTGTGTGTGTGAATGGTAACAGTGT
>VXAL01017798.1:44777-61854 GCA_013399475.1 Chauna torquata | reverse complement strand
TTTTCAGCATGTTTAGAAAGTTTGAAGGGTTCATGTCCTTCCTTTAAAATAAGTAGGCTAAAATACTCTACCTCAAGATAATTAATTAGCTTTAAAGAGCTTGTTAGATTCTACTTCCTCATTTTTAAATAAAGATTTGGAGAAATACACAGTACTTTTCCCCTGCATTTCAACAAGACTAATTGCAGTAACTCAGTAAAAGCCAAGTGAATTTAATCAAAAATGGCTCGTTTTTGTAGAGCTTAAGGAGGCTTCTAGACTTTACATATCAGTTCAATACTTATTTTGGCTCACGTTCAGGAAGATTTTTGTTCTTTTGTTCTTTTAACATGTGTGTCTTGTAAGTGTTGAGGATGTGCCAGTCTTATGACCTCAAGACAAAATTCCTCTTCACCTCTTCTATTAATTCAAAATCAGCCCCACTTCAGCTTAAATTTAAAAGAAACAAACAAACAAACAAACAAAAAAACACCTTTCAAATTTCAGGTCTTACTGGAAAAGAATAAGTTTCTCTGAAAATATGGAGATATATTTTAAAGAAATAGATAGTGGATCCTTAGGGATCAATAACATAAGACTTCAGAATATGTAATTATTAAGGCTTTTTATCATTTTGAGGCAACAGCAGATCGCCAACACAATTATTGCAAATATTTCTTTGAGCATTATGACCTTTTAGGATGGGATTTCCAACCTGTCATCGGTTAAATTTAGTTTTTGTTCAAGTGGAAGGTAGTAATGACAGTGCTATCAGCTGGAAGCAGAATGAGGCCAGCATGGAGCAGTTCTGAGCAGCCCATCCTCTGGTGTGTCTCATGCTGTTTACACAGCAGGTACGGGACGAGTGGTCTGGCATTTCTCACCTTCTATTCATTTTCCTGAAATTTCTTTCAAACTGAACATGTTTGCAACAGTGCTGAGAACAGGCACTTTTACACTACAAGATATAATTGGACCATACTAGAACTAATTACCAAAAAGCTTTATTTCTCTTTCTTTTCTCTTTCCTTTTTCATTCCTTTCTCTTTCATTTCTTCCCTAGTTTGATTCATATTTGGATCTAGTAAGCAGAAAGATCCAAGTTGTCAATCTGTCAAGAGGAAAATATATAGCCTGATCATAAATTATAGGGTACAGCTCAAGGCAGCCAATGCTAGAACAAGGATAATGATACTGTATTTTAGAAGGATATTAATTTGTTATAGAATAAGGAAGTATTGAGGACTTTAGCCTTTAGAAGTAGAATTTCTACTAAGCATAATTTTACTTTTTCTTCATGAAAAGTCTTAGCAATAAAATACATATAATATTTGGAATACAAAATGCATGTGATTTTTTTTCTTTAATTTCTTCAGTGTATGTTATGTTATAAGTGTTATATCCTTACATTAGCCTGAGATTTGTTTTGATCTGAGAGTTTTCCCTATAGACAAACAGCAATAAAACAAACAAACAAACAAAAACCTTCCACAAATATTTATAGGTTTAACAAATTTAACAGGAGAAACTATGGATTACTTGGTATTATGTTTAGTTTTTAGCTAGCAGGAAACTTTTTGCAAGGACAGGAATCTGAGATTTAACTGTAGAGAATGAGAAAAAAAAGCTCAAAAAAAAAAGTTTTGAAAAAAAAGTTTTTTCTCAAGAAATCAATTATCTGAGTTTCAAGATTTTTTAGGAGCATCTTCATCCTTTATCTCCCTGTCTTGTCTCAGAAATAAACTCCCCTCATACTTTGTCATATGATTTACAGGTTGTTGGTTTGAGACACAAGGACAGTAAGTCAATATTCTATCTGAAAAATCCTGGTGAGTGTTAGGATTATCTAGTATGAGACATGCAATCAGAGTTAATCTGCTGTCTAAGAGTTGTATTCTCTACTTTGTATAGAAACACCAGCTGGAATAATTTCCCCAGAGTTTTGTGAAGGTTTGTTATTGATATGCCCAGAGAGATTTAGATGGAATCCTGGAAAGATGTCAAGGGCATAAGACCTTGGTAAATCTTCATTCTTAGTTTAATTGCAGAGGCTAATTGAGTTGATCTTTAAAAAAACAAAAAACAACAACAAAAAAACTCATATTCTCAATGTTTGTACAACAATGTTTACTTATAAATATAAGGTTCTTAAAAAAATATATAATTCCAATTGAAAACAGAAGCTTAATACTGACTACCTGTAAGGTTTTGGTCCAGTTTTGGTAAAAGAAGATACAGAATCTATTGTCCTATTTTCACTAGGTTGACTGTATCATTACTGATAACAAATTATTTTCCAAATAGAACCCTATTGTGTCTTTTTATAAGGTTTTATTGTGCTAGCTTGACAATATCTCCTGAAATATGGAGCAGAGGGAAAAATAAGAAAAGCTAAAAATAACATTGTAATATGTTTTCAAAAAATAGCTTTTGGCTTTTGTTTGTTTTTTTTTGTTTGTTTTTGTTTTTTAGCGCCCAACCTTGAACACTTCTCATGAAGTGAGGAGCTTCATCCTTTCTGAAAACACATTTAAATTAGTTTGCCATAAGTTTGGTGACAGAAATATCAAATAACAGAAAATGTAGAGCATTTTCTTTTGCATTTTTTCTGTCTTGGGACTACTTTGAAGGACTTCAGCACAGGAAACTAGATGATTAAGAACAGCTTATTGTTCTATTTATGGAGGAGATGTTTTTGTATAGAAGAGAATCATCTACAAAATTCCAAATGCAGTGAGGTTGCTGTGGTCTTTAAAGAGTTTTGGTTTCGAAAAAAAAGTCATGTGGACTTAGCAAAATGAACGTGAAATGAGGTATGACTGCAAGCAATATTGACTCCTCTCTGTGGGAAAAATATTAACAATTTTTTTTTGTCTGTGAAAAAATATGATAGTCTAGAGCTGCCAAAATTTTGCCACACTTTTGAAGAAGCTGGTATGTTAGAAAGAGTGACAGAGAACTCCTGAGTTCATGCCACTAGCAGCACTAACTATGCCGTGTCTTTTATTTCTTGTCAAAGAGAATGAATGTTTTCAAGAAAGTTATTTCTCATTCCAGTAGGAAAGTATCAATAACGAAGCCTAAAAATGCAAGTTTCTGATGTGATGAGTTTGCCAGATAAAAATGAAACACAGTGCCCAGAGGAGGCAGGAAAGCACAGGCTCTGAAAGGATAACTGTTCACTTGCCAGAAATACAGTGCTGTTCTAGGTATGGTAATAATGCTATATGATGACTTTTGGGAAAAAAAATAATAGGCCTCAAACTCGGCATGCAAAAATTATCAGGAGTTAAAATAGGAGACCTGAAGTTTGTTGCCTGTTTGTTGCCCAACCCCTTGATCTGGGGACCTTGTAGCCAGAGACTTCTATGTATTGCTGAGGGTCTTAACCATCTTTCCCACTTGAAAATCCTTGTCTAAAGCAGAAGTTCATTAGTAAGCCCCTCAGTGTGCTTATTTTAAAGAAGTTCATTGTAAAAAAAAAATGATTAATGAATGTGATCCCCCTGATTAAAAAAACTTTTAGAAATCCTGGCTACACCTTTGTGATGCTGTGGCAGAAATATGGAAAGTTAGCTTAACATGTTACTATAATAAGAGATGATAATCATCAGTTGTTTGTTTTCATTTTGCTTTACAGCATGCAATGAAATGCTATTTTCAAGTCATTCCAGTAGCCCCATGCCTAATCTATAATTACGGGTCTGATCCAGTTGTACTTTAGTGAATTGAATGTCTCTCATAACAACTGAACTAGGCTAAATAAAGATTAAAAAGCACTTCATATTTCCAAAAAGGCTTTAAAATTTTTATGGAATGAGTAAGATTTCTTAGAGCAGTTTAGTAAAACTACAGTGGACATATTCATCTGAGTCTAAGTTGTTCTGCTAGCCTCATCAGTGGAAGCTGCCGAAGATAAATCTAGCCTTCATAGATCAAAAGCAGTGATGAGTCCTGTGACAATTTTCTCTGGATTGCAGTCTGTGATTAATCTCTCTGGTTTGATATTAGTGAGCTAACAAAGAGTTTGAACCCTCATAATCAATGATCCTTTGGCAGCTACCGAGGTAAGAAGTGCTGGCTTCAGTTCCTGACTCAAATTGGAGTTCATGCTGTCATTTATTTACTGTTTGCTGAAGGGAACATTTTAATCAATGACCTCATCATATTTTTGGTATTTCATTTGCTCACAGTGGTTGTTCTGTTAGTTTCTGGATTTAAAATTATTTATTTGTTTTGACCATTGTACTAACTACATAAATATGGTTTGAGTAATTTAAATGGTATGCAAGTAAGGTCTACAGAAGAACAGCTAAGTTTTAGCTCTAGATTTCTAACACAGAAATACATTTTTTTCCAGAGTTGATGTTCAGGTTTTTTTTAATGTAAAGAAAGGGGCAACTCCAGAGATTGCATCTAGGGTTGGGACTGAGGTTGATACAACTAAACCATCTCTGGAAAGGCAACATGGTTGAAAAGTTTTTCAACACCTCTTGGCATTCCCAACCTCTTCAGCAAAACCAAAACTGATGGCTACTAGGGAAGCTGAGCCTCAGAGGGAGAAAAAAATATCACCCAAACTCGCAAATCAAGTCAGCTTCAGAGAATTCATCTCACCGTTCCAAGTGCAACACCTCATGAGGATGTGCCGCCTCTTGTAGTTAGTCCTGTCTTTTGAACTTGGGTGAAGCCAAAAGCAAAGAGTTAGCTGGTGAAATCAGTTTGTTCATTTCTCTAGAAATGGCTCACCTGACAAAGTCAACTGCATTGTCATGAAGCAGCAGTAATTAATAGTGTGTTTCTAGATAAGAAGCCTCCTGTCTGTTCTGTGATACTCTCTGATGCTATGGTTTAACAGTATCAGTCCTTTATTTATGTCTCCTTGGCAGCTTTGCCTTTTAAATTAATTGCCCTATGGAATTCTGTACATTAATGTTGAGTAAAGCTTCTCATTTTATGAAATATCAGAGCACATATCTGGAGAAAATGAGTGATAGGAAGCATGAAACTACTTAAACCGTCTTCATTGCACCTGGAAACCTTGCTGTGTGTTTTGTTTTACTCTGTGTGTTTGTTTTTGACCCTTAGTTCCCACTGGGAGTCAGGAGCATATGTAGCCTTCCTGAACTGTTCAGTCTGTATTTGGATCTCCAAGTCTGCAGATTTGTAACTCACAGTAGCCAGATGATTCCCTGGTTAACACACAACTGATAATACTAAAAAGCTGAAGCTATTCAAGCAAGTGTTGGCATTTATTTATGCTTGCAGCTTTCCCTCTGGATGCAGTTCTTTGTGAGGTTGCAATATATTTTATGTTTGTGCTCATAGAGATTTTACTTGCATTTCTTGATATCATAGCTTCTAGATGAAAGGCATTTTTCATGCAACTAAAAATGGAAGAAGAAGGACAAATGGTTCTTGGTTAGATGTACCTTTATTACCAAATGTTACAATTCAGGGGAGAAATGAATCAGAAGACCTGACTGTTATTCTGGATCTGTTTAAAAGAAAACAAATAAAATTCTGCTTTCTTTCCCTTATTGCATTCCTCATCTCTTGGATCTGTCTGGGTGAAAGGTTTCCAGCTGTAGATTACTTTAGAATAGCCAATGCAGTGATGGCAGCAAGAGTAGTTTGCTCTTAAATCATGGTCTCCTTTCCACTTTCTTTCCAATATCACTTCACCCCTTTCCAAAGCAGGAATACTTCAGATTTGCACTACTGTTGTGGTTTAGCCCCGGTAGGCAGCTAAGTGCCACACAGCCGCTCGCTCACTCTCCCCAGGTGGGATGGGGAGAGAATCAGAAAGGTAAAAGTGTGAGAACTCATGGGTTGAGATAAAGACAGTTTACTAGGTAAAGCAAAAGCAGTGCGCGCAAGCAAAGCAAAACAAGGAATTCTTTCGCTACTTCCCATGGGCAGGCAGGTGCTCAGCCACTTCCAGGAAAGCAGGGCTCATCATGCATCATGGTTTCTTGGGAAGACAAACGCCATCACTCCGAACATCCCCCCCTTTCTCCTTCTTTACCCCAGCTTTTATGGCTGAGCATGACGTCATATGGTGTGGAATATCTCTTTGGTCAGTCTGGATCACCTGCCCTGGCTGTATCTCCTCCCAGCTCCTTGTGCACCCCCAGCCTCCTCACTGACAGGGCAGCACAAGAAGCAAAAAAGTCCTTGGCTCTATGTAAATACTACTCTGCAACAACCAAAAACATTGCCACTATTTTCATCAAAAATCCAAAACACAGCATTGTGTGAGCCTCTATGAAGAAAATTAACCCTATCCCAGCCAAAACCATGACAACTACTCATTTCTTTCATCTCCTCCAGCCCCACCTACATGTTCTCAAAAGAGGAACTAAAATGTTGTCCAGTTAAGCATCAAAGACATTTTGGGGTCGTTTGATTTTGTTTAAGATCTTTTTGGTTATCTTCAGACAGCCCTGTTCTAAAAAGACCCACAATCTCAGTTTCACTTCTCAATAATAAAAGCCATGAAGTGGACTTGTTAGGGTCACTTGGAGAAAAATATGTAATATGTTTCTGCATGATATTCAGTTCCAAACTTAATATATACATTCCCAGTTAGTAACACAGACTATTTGCTCTTCTAGCAAGCTCATTTGTTCTTCCAGAATTGCATTACCTGACTCTTGTGCTGCAGGTTTAGTCCCTTTTTCCCTGCTACTCTGGCTGCATCTTGAAAATGAATATGAGAGGAAATTCAAATAATAAGAGAAGTCCGTTTCATAACAACTGCAATCAGACCACATTTTGAAACTTGGAAGCAGTTTTCATATCTATGGAAAAACAAACAAACAAAAAAAACTTGAATCAATTCGAAACATGAATGGAAGGAAATTAAGGGCCAGAGCAAAATAGTTTTTCACATGACATGAACTTTAATTATATATATTTATCTGAAAAGAGGGAAATGTGTTATACCTATTCTTTTGCATGAATAGAACTTCTATCTGTTCCATATACAGCTTTTACCAGAGAATTTCAAACTTCTGTGAGCTTTATGAGCAGTACATGTGGTATGTATGTTCACAAATTGGTGCTTTACCTAAATCTGTACTTGAGGATGGGAGCAGTTTTATATTTGTGGGTCATATATTGGTTTGGTACTTCACTACCTGGGGTGAAGGAGGGCATTGCACATTCTCAGGGAGAGCTTGCTTTATTCATTGAAATCATATGCAATGAGACCAGCTATTTCTCCCAGGCCTTTCCTTCCTGACAGATTAGAGAATAATTTCTTTTTGCTAACAAAAGCTTTCCAGCAGCTATATTTAGAGAAGCTTAACTTTTCTTATCTATTTACATATGGAATCATCTAACATATGGAAACCCCTCCATTATAATGTCCATTGTATATTGTATAAAGTGCTTTCCTTGTAAAGATGATGGAAACCAGTTTGTTCATCTGACTCCTCCTTACAGAATCATACTGTGTTTTAAAAGCACCCAAAACTTCCATGATGTCTGTGTGAAGATGCACATTACCTGGTCAGTTCCATGTCCATAGGCAGCTACAGAAGATTATTTACATGTTGTGATGCATTATTCTGTCTCTTTTTATGGTCAAGGCATCTGTTGAATCTGATTTCTTTGCATGGAGTTGCTGAAGCATTGCTACAGGACTGCAGCAGTAACTGCTGAATGGTATTTTAAAGTGTGAATATGCTTTGGAGCATTCCAGTACAGTTTGTTCTTTGATTTAAAAAGATTGAATAGTGACTGCATAGATCAAAATTTGACTTGTTTTCAATAAAAGTCTAACTTAGTCAAATCAATAGGCTACCACCTTGCTTTCCTTTCAGATCTTATTCTAAGCATTCTTCTTCCTTCATGGCGCCAAAGTGCTCTTGTCCTCTGTTCCTGACTTTACAACTGAACAAATGCATCACCTGGTCATAAAACATCGTCTTTTTTTTTTTTTTTTTTTTAATTTTTATTTTTTATGTAGTTGGAACAAAGTTATATGACTCTAGAAAATGAATAATTTACATGCTATTCAAACTTTTTTCCATGAAACTTCCAGGAACGGGTAGGAGTTGATTCGTCTGAATTAAAGAAAGTTATAAAAACAGGGTAGGAAACTGTAGGTAATATTTCCATTTTTTTTCTGTTTACTCACCCATTTTTTTACTCACTCGTTTTGCCAAATGAGCTTACCCTTTCAGAAAAGACCAGTGCAGAGAATGAAACAGTATAAACTGAATTAATTTCTAAGTATTTTCATACTATGAACACATTTTCCCAACCTTCTCCATACTTTTGCCTTGCCTGTATAATAGATCTTAGTGCTATAATTTTCTGACTTTGCTCAAAAGCTGTATTAAGTCCAGGAAAAAGGGTTTAATTATCAGCAAGATGGCTATGAAATCCCAAGTTTATACTCGTATTGTGTTTGGAGTGACAATAAATAAATAATAGGCATAAAAATACTATAGATTCAGTTTTTGAAAGCTGAATGATTTGCTCTAATCATTAAGTGGACCTGGAAAAACTTTCACTTACATACATGAATGTTGTAATTTCCAGCTCCAGCACTTCAAGGGGGGTCATTGTCAAATCACTAGTCTATGAACTATTTATGCAACAGGAGCCAGAAACCTATTTACAGCAAAATTGTACAATCATACAACCATAGAACAGTTTGGGTTGGAAGGGACCTTTAAAGATCATCTAGACCAACCCCCTGCCATGGGCAGGGACATCTTCCATTAGATGAAGTTGCCCAAAGCCCCATCCAACCTGGCCTTGAACACTTCCAGGGATGGAGAATCCACAACTTCTCTGGGCAATCTGTTCCAGTGTCTCACCACCCTCATCATGAAGAATTTCTTCCTTATATCCAGTCTAAATCAACCCTCTTTCAGTGTAAAACCATTGCTCCTTGTCCTGTCACCACAGGCCCTAGTAAAAAGTCTCTCCCCATTTTTCTTATAAGCCCCTTTAAGTATTGAAAGGCCACAATGAGGTCTCCCCAGAGCCTCTTCTTCTCCAGGCTGAACAACCCCAACTCTCTCAGCCTTTCTTTGTAGGAGAGGTGTTTCATGCTCTGATCATTTCTGTGCCCTGGAGCTGGATGCAGTACTCCAGGTGGGGTCTCACAAGGGTGGAGTGGAGAGGAAGGATCACCTCCCTTGACCTGCTGGTCATTCTTCTTTTGATGCAGCCCAGGATACATTTTGCTTTCTGGGCTGCAAGCGCACACTGCCAGCTCATGTCTGATTTTTCACCCACCCATATACCCTTCTTTGTGTGGCTGCTCTCCATCCATACATCCCCCAGTCTGTACTGATGTTTGGGATTGCCCCGACCCAGGTGCAGCACCTTGCTCTTGGCCTTCTTGAAACTCATGAGGTTCACATGGGCCCACTTCTTAAGGCTGTCCAGGACCTCCTGGATGGCATCCCTTTCCTCTGTAATATCAACTGCACCACTCAGCTTGGTGTCACCCGCAAACTTGCTGAGGGTGCATTCAATCCCACTTTCTATGTCATTGACAAAGATATTAAATAGTATTGGTCCCAGCACGAACCCTTGAGGGACACCACTCGTAACTGGTTTCCACTTGGACATTGAGCCATTGACTGCAACTCTTTGGATGCAGACATCCAGCCAACTCTTCCTTCATCTAACAGTCCATTCGTCAAACCCATATTCCTCCAATTTAGTGGCAAGAATGTTGTGGCAACCAAATTAAAGGCCTTACAGAAGTCCAGGTAGATGACATCAGTTGCTCTGCCCTAGTCTACTGATGCAGTCACTCCATTGGAGAAGGCAACTAGATTAGTTAGGCTCCATTTGCCCTTGGTGGAGCCATGTTGGCTATCTTGAATCACCTCCCTGTCTTCCATATATTTTGATATAACTTCCCAGAGGATCTGTTCCATGATCTTACTGGGCACTGAGGCGAGGCTGACTGACTGATAGTTCCCAGGATCCTCCTTATTACCCTTTTTAAAAATGAGTGTGATGTTTCCATTTTCTCCAGTCACTGGGGACTTCACCTGACTGCCATGACTTTTCAGATATGATGGGGAGTTTCTTGGCAACTATATCAGCCAGTTCCTTCAGGACCCTGGGATATATCTTGTCAGGTCCCATGGACTTGTGTATGTTAGGGTTTCTCAGGTGGTCTCTAGCCTGATCTTCTCTTTTGATGGGAGGGACTTTGTTCTCCCAGCCCCTACCTTGAGGTTCAGGAACTTGAAATATAAGGGAAGAGTTATTGATTACCAGTGAAAACTGTGGCAAAAAAAAAAAAAAAAAAAAAAGAAAATTGTTGAGTACCTCAGCCTTCTCCATGTCTGTTGCCACTACTTCTCCTGTCTTATTTATTGGGGTGGTGTATTTTCTTTATTCTTCCTTTTCTGACCAACATGCCTGTAGAAGCCCTCCTTATTATTCTTTGCATCCCTTGCCAAATTCAGCTCCAACTGTGCCTTAGCTTTCCTGATCCCCTCCCCACACAGACGAGCACCATCCCTCTATTCTTCCTAGGCCACAAGTCCCTGCTTCCACTGCCTATGCATTTCCTTCTTACAGTTTTTTTGACCAGCAGGTCCTTACTCAGCCATGCTGGTCTCCTGCCTTCCCTGCCTGATTTCTTACATGTGCCAATCAAGAGCACTTGCACTCTATGAAAAGTGTCTTTAAAGAGCTGCCAGCTCTGATCAGTTCCTTTATCCCTAACGACAGTTTCCCAGGGGATCCCATCCACTAATTCCTTAAATTCAGAGTCCTGACTTCACTATTCACCTGGCCCGTAACCCTCAGGATCATGAATTCCACAAGTACCTGATCACTGCAGCCCAGGCTGCTGCCAGTCTTGATCTCTCTAAATAGTTCATCTGTGTTGGTAAGCAATAGGTCCAGTAACACTTGTCATTTGGTTGGGATGTCTATCATCTGGATTAAGAAATTATCCACTATGCACTCCAAGAGTCTCTTGGACTGCTTACAGCTTGCTGTGCTGAAAAGGTTAATTAAAGTTTGAATTGAGGTGCTACCCTACTTGTAAGGAAGTGTGAGGCATGACAACTAAACTACATCAGTTTCTTTATCCCTAAGGACAGTTTCCCAGGGGATCCCATGCACTAATTTTTAAACAAATGGAAGTACACTCTCATAAAACTCGGAGTCCTGGCTTGACTCTTCACCAGGCCTATTTCCCTTAAGATCACAAACTCTACTAGGGAATGATCACTGCAACACAGACTGTCTCTAATATTGACCTCTCCAATTAGCTCATCTGCACTGGTGACCGTTAGGTCCAGTAACACTGCAACTGTCCACCTTTTGTGTGGAAAGTGGTTAGTATGGCTTCTGTCTTCAAGAGTTTCCCTTGAGATTTAGTTAAAACCTGCAGTCACCTTTATGTCTTGGATTTGTGAAGACAAGTGGGATTTTATTTTCTGAGTCCCTAAAAGAGGATTTTTTTAAGTACCTGCTCAACTACCAGTTAAACTTAGAGGTATTCAAACTTTTAGGGCTGAAGTTCCTGTAGGCATTGAAATACATGCTTTAGCACATGGGCAGATGCATATTGTTCTTTGCAGGGACTGGGTAAGTTAGCAGTTGTCTCTTGACATGTGCTGTTCTGATTCAGAAAAGAGGCATCTGTTCTATCTCTTTTGTCTGAGGGACGTTGATCCAGTTAGCTTTTTGTTGTGGTTTAACCCGGCAGGAAGCTGTGCACCACACAGCTGTTCACTCACTCTCCCCCCACCCCCCCAGTATGATGGGGGAGATAATCGCAAATAAGGAAAAAAAAACTCGTGGGTTGAGATAAAGACGGTTTAATAGGACAGAAAAGAAAGGGAAAATAATGATGATAATAATAATAATAATAATGACAATAGTAAAAGAATATACAAAGCAAGTGTACACAATGCAATGCACAATGCAATTGCTCACCACCCACTGACCGATGCCCAGCCTGTTCCCGAGCAGCGACCCCCCCCTTTTCCCCGGCCAGCCCCCCCAGTTTTATTGTTCACTATGACGTCATATGGTATGGAATATCCCTTTGGTCAGTTTGGGTCAGCTGTGCTGGTACTGTCCCCTCCCAGCTTCTTGTGCACCCCCAGCCTCCTTGCTGGCAGGGCAATACAAGGAGGTGGAAAGTCCTTGTCTGTGTATAAACACTGCTCTGCAGCAACTGAAACATTACCATTATCTTCATCAAAAAATCCAAAACACAGCATTGTGTGAATCTCTACGAAGAGAATTTAACTCTATCCCAGACAAAACCATGACACATTTCCAAAGCACAGCTCATGTTTTGGACTCTGTACAAAGCTGTGGTTGGTGTGGATACTTTCTTCAAATTGCAGAGGACAATAAACTTTCAGGTCACAGGGCAACGGAAGGTCATGGTGCCTCTCTTTCTAGACAGGATGCTGAGAGTGTTACACACCAGCTTGGTAGATACTGGGTAGCTGTCTGTGGAGCTGTGACACAAAATGAGTTATTTCTGACACATGGATGTAACTATACTAAATACAGTGTGTGGTGTTGATGCATCAGCTCACTTTGGACTCATTTTTGAATCTCTGAAGTGTAAATGTCCATGTAGATGGACTTTTCTTTCATCAGGCTGCCACCATCACCAGAGTGTCCAAAGTTTGGCTACTGCTCAGGGCAGGAGCTTGCATCCTCAGTTTTGATTTTGTGGAAATGCTACCAAACTATGGCCATTAATGAAATGTAAGAATGTATGAATACATAGATAAATACAGAATTGCTTCTGAGATAGATGTAGTGGGTTTATGTTGTAAACATTTGGTAGCAGGGGGGCCACAGGAGTGGCTTTGTGAGAAGATTCCAGAAGCTGCCTCATGGCCAGACCTAAGCCAATGAGCAAGGTTGGTTTCGCCTCTCTGAGAGCAGATTTAAGAAAGGGAAAAAATGCTGCGCAACAGCAGCTGGGAGAGAGAGGAATGAGGAACAGCCTTCAGACACCAAGGTCAGTGAAGAAGGAGGGGGAGAAGGTGCTCCAGGCACCAGAGCAGAAATTCCCCTGTGGCCTGTGGTGAGGACTATGGTGGAGCAGGCTGTACCCCTGCAGCCCATGGTGTACCACGGCGGAGCAGATTTCCATGCTGCAGCCCGTGGAGGAGACCACGGTGGAACAGGTGGATCTGGCCTGAAGGAGTCTGCAACCCATGGAGAGCCCCCACAGGAGCAGATTCCAGGCGAGACCTGTAGCCTGTGGAGAGGAGCCCACGCAGGAGCAGGTGATCCAGTGGGAGCTGTCACCCATGGGGGACCCATGCCAGAGCAGTTTGCTCCTGAAGGATAGGCCCAGTGGTACAGACCCATTTTGGAGCAGTTCTTGAAGAGCTGCAGCCTGTGGGAAGCCCACGTAGGACCCATTCGGGAAGGACGGCATCCTGTGGGAGGGACCCCACTTTGGAGCAGGGGAAGAGAGAGTGACCACGTAGGAGCGGCAGAGATGAAGCGATATGGACTGACCACAGCCCCCATTCCCTGTTCCCCTGCGCCAGCTGGGGGGGAGGAGGTAGAAGAGGGTGGGTGGAGGAGAAGGTGTTTTTAGTTTGCTTTTACTGTTATTTTCCTTTTACATTCTCCCTGTTCTAGTCTGCTGGTGATAGTAATAAATTATATTAATCTCCCTATGTTGAGTCTGTTTTGCCTGTGACAGTAATTGATGAGCAACCTTCTTGTCCTTATCTCAGCCCTTGATCCCTTTTCCATCATGTTTTCTCCCTCTGTTCCTTGGAGGAGGGGGAATGAGAGAGCTGTTGTGGTGGAGTTTGGCTGCTCAGCTGGGTAAAACCACCACAACAGACTGTCAGATTGAGTGGACTGAGACAGGTATTTCAAACTGAGACCTTCAGTGTGATTTTACCCTGTATTTTTGTTGGTCAGCTTTTAAAAGTACAAACTCTGGGATGCAGTTTACAAATGATAATATCCAGTCTTCTGAATCTCAGAGGTACTTTCTGGAAATGTAATCTTTAACATAGGGGCCTCTAGCCCTTTAAATCTGCTGTTTTGTGGAGAAGTGGTTATGAAGGGGTATGTTAATAAACACTGCTCAGCAGGGATATATGAACACTGATCTGATAGGGATGATGCTGGGGAAAAGAAGGGATTCATGATGTAGGATTGCCAGGTGCTGAGTGGGAGAACAGGAGACATGACATTTCTCTGTGTCCTGGTTTCACCTGGGATAAAGTTAATTTTCTTCATAGTGGCTGGTATGGTGGTGTGTTTTGGATTTAGGAGAAAAATAATGCTCATAACACACCAATGTTTTTGTTGTTGTTGATCAAGACTTTTCAGCTTCTTACACTGCCATGCGAGTGAAGAGGCTGGTGGCAATTGCTCACCACTGACGGTGAGTGAAAAAATGGCTGTGTGGTGCTTAGCAGCCCACTGGGTTAAACCACAACAATTTATGTCCTCTTGCTTTTTCCTTAGAAAATCCCTGGCTGATCATGGTTTCATTCACTACCACCTCCATCTGGACTGTTAGATCTATTAGCTGATTTTGATTTGTCATGCCTTGAAAAACTTTTTGTTTGAGTATATGCTAACAAATAGCCTGTGTAATACTGGTGGGAGAGAATTAGTTTCTGACTATTTCTTTAGATACAGGGCATTTATATAAAAAAAAAGTAGTATGCTGTGGGAAGCAGAGAGGTTTTCAGTCTGAATAAGACCAATATTAATTAATGCAGTATTTAACTTGACATATGTCTCTTTTTAAATTTTTTTTTAATATTATTTTTTTAAGATTTCCATTTCAATCAGTTCATTAAAAGGTCATGTTTAATGTCACATCAAAACGCTTTCAGAGCCATTTATGTTTGTGCTAATAATATTAAGTAAATATCAAGGGTTCTGGTCACTGTCTTTGGTTCATTCTCTGTTTAAACATTACGTTGAAGCATATTAAGATATTTCTTAATATTTCTTAATATTTTTTAATATTTCTTAATATTTCTAGCATTGGTGTGGTCTCACCTTGAATATTGTGTGCAGTTCTGGTCTCCACAATATAAAAAGGATGTTAAAAGTCCTTGACAGAGTCCAGAGGAAGGCACCAAGGCTTGTAGAAGAGCTGGAAGGCATGTCCTGTGAGGAGAGGCTGAGGACACGTGGGTTGTCTAGTTTGGAGAAGAGAAGGCTAAGAAGGGACCTCATTGATGTCTTCAACTTCCTGAGGAGGGGAAGTAGAGAAGGAGGTACCAGTCTCTTCTGTCTGGTAACTGATGACAGAATGCATGGGAATGGCACAAAGCTGTGCCAGGGGAGGTTCAGACTACATATTAGTAAAAATTTCTGTACTGAGAGGGTGTTCATACACTGGAGCAGGCTTCCCAGCAAGGTGAGCCATGCCTGTCAGTCTTCAAGAGATGTTTGGACAGTGCCGCCAACTACATGCTTTAACTTTTGGTTAGCCCTGAAGTGGTCAGGCAGTTGGACAGGATGATCTTTAAAGGTTCCTTTCAACTGAACTATTCTATTGTATGTATGTATTATATACATGGATAATGTAAACTGTATTTATACTATGTAAGCTACATTTGTACTATGTAAACTGTATTTACACTATATAGTATAGAAAATACTAAAACGCTAAGTAAATAATCTTAAAGTCAGAGTGCAGATAAATAACAAATAGTAAGTGATAGACATATCTAGACTGATCATAGACATATCTAGATCTAGACTGATCATAAACATATATAACTGATGAAATTGTAACATTCAGTCTTATTCTGGATGGACGTAGAAAGTTCACAGGCTTGCATACATAAGTAACCAAAAGGAAAGGAAAGTACAGAATAACAGCAAAGTGTTGTAACACTGCTCTCCTAAGCAGTGAAATTGGACTGACAAAGGAAGTTTTTAAACATAAAAAATGTAGAAAAAAGAAGACTAAGGCAAAGAAGACAGATAAGACATCTTCTGCATTGAACTTCAGTTTAAGTTATTTGGAAAAGATCATGAAGTTTCTCAAATTAGATGCAAGCAAGTCCTAACAAAGGACATAAAAAAACTTGGAAGACAGCTTGTGAAACATTAAAATTTGTAGTAACTATATGGTTTTGAACAAGTTCAGCCCAGGGAACATATCAAGTGTCTGTTTGTAGATCAGATAGGTGACTGATGAATAAAGGGAGGACTATCAGAAAATAAAGCCACAGTAAAGTAGAAATTATTTTTGCCAATGTTAGTTAGGAAGGGTTGTACATCAGCCTTTTTATAAAGGGCTAAAACATTGCCTTAAGAGAGGCCTAAATCAGAGACATTGCCTTAAATTGAGCTGTGAATGTAAGAGGCGTGAGAAAAAATTGTTAAAATGGATAGCAACAAATTTCCAGGTTCAGGTGGTATTTACTGAAAACTGAAAGGAGAATTTGCCAAAGTATTAACTGTGATATGAAATCTATTGTTTTAATCAGCCTGTGTCCAGGAAAATAGAAAGCAGAAATCGTGATGGCAGTTTTAAAGAAGGGCTCCAAAGACATTTGGAGAGTTACGGAAAAAGTCTGACTTCCATCATTGGCGGCAGATATGATGACACAATGATAAGGGATAGAATTTAAAATTACAGCAATATATTTAGCAACTGAAGATTTAGTGTGGCCCTTTCAGAGGCAATGATGCCTCTCAAATATGAGGGGCTTTTTTTTGGAAGGAATCGGTGAACATTCAGGCAGGGACATCGGTGTTGTACACTTGGGTTTCCAAGCATCTAAAATGAGCATCCTCCACCAGGTATTTATAAAACTAAGTATTCTTAAAGAATAGGAGTCCTCTTCTGGATTAATGGTTACTTAAAAGATAGGAAATAAATGATTGATTCTACATCAGATAGATATGCAGATATATTCTGTAGAGACTTTGCTATTCATTGTAGTCATAAATGATCTGCAAAGCAAAGTAAGCAGTGTTCATTCATGATGCGTAATTATTCCAGCTTAAACTGACTGTGAAGATTAGTGTAGTGGTTAATGAAGTGGCTGATGAATTTCAGCACTCACAAATGCACAGTGATGTATATGGAAGACAGTTTCAGGAGTACATGTGCACAGTAGAG
>VXAL01017798.1:25947-42470 GCA_013399475.1 Chauna torquata | reverse complement strand
AGAGCAAATGTGGTCAAAGATATGGAGCAGGCTTTGTGTTAGAACTGATTAAATAACTTGTTCTCATCTGTTTGGAAAAACGAAAACTGAAGAAGGGTGTTACAAGAGGTATATAGAAACGTGATGCTGGAAAGGTGAAGAGGGATCTTTGTTTGCCGTTCTTCCATAAAAGGCAGCAGATTTTGAGTGACTACAGTGAATGCCTTTCTTATGCAATGCAAAACTAAACTGAGGAATTTTATGCAGGTAGCCTAAGTGGCTTTTTGTGTGTGTGTGTGTGTGTGAGTGTGTGTGTGGGTTTTTTTTTTTTAGTCCATTTTATCCCAAATTGAATAAAAATGTGATTTTACATAATAGTGGGAAAAATAATCATGAAAAGTGTTAAAAAACAATTTCAAAACTACCTGAAGTGCAGCCTTTGGGAATGTCTAGTATGCAGTTAGTTGGATATTGGGACAACATACAAAGTTGAAGCATTATTGTATATTTCCTGTATTGTCCCTAGCTATATGTTGTCTGCTGACAGTGACAGGATCCTGAGCAAATTAGAGCTCTGCCATGTCTCAGCATAGTCCTCTTATTCTAGAAATTTAATTAAATTATTAGGAGTTACAAAAATTGTGTGCTTTGATTCTTACATCATTGCTACTATAGGAGCATAAATTTTACTGCTGACAATGCTCTGAAAGTAAAAGCACTTCTGCATCATGCTGCTTTGTCTCAGGACTGCCATGTGTTTCCTAATACAATTGAAAAACCTCCATTCCTGGGCAGATCCAAATGTCCTAGCATGCTTTTTTTATTCCATGGGAGCTATTTAGAGTACACAGGAAGAGTTTCAATGAGGGTGCTAGTAAGCATGTGGGCATAATATATCTGGGTTTTCAAAAAGCCTTTGACAGGTTTCCATGCCAAAGCTCATTAAAGGAACAATGCTGCCATGGGACCAAAGGAAAGTTTTGTTTATAGACTGAAGGTAGGTTTAAGGGATAGGAAGCAAAGTTCATTAATGACCCGGTGGTTTGGGGGTCATTGGCTATCGTGATTTTTGAAAGTAATTTTGAGAAATTGTTTGTCCTGGATTCAGATCAGTAATGCTGCTTCCATTCCCTCTGGGATTTTTAGGGAAGATGAGGGTAGACACAGCACAATGATATTGCTTTTACTTATGAAACTATGTAGAGCTTTTTTAATTTTCCCTGCACAGCCTGAGGGACAAGTGAGTGCACACACTTGTATTTCATGCTAATCCCAGGTAGGTTAATTTTGATCTGTACCGATGATTTAAGTAGACTCTGCTCATTTACACAGGCTGACATTGAGTCCTGTTCCATCATCTTTTATTTTTCACAGGGAACAGCACTCCCAGCACATGTGATATGTTTGTGTTCCTGCTGTGTAGAGTAAAAGAAGGTTTTTGACACACTAGTCCCAGTCTGCAGTGTAACATAAAACCTGGGGTTTTAATTCATGTTTTCTTGTCTTTTAAACACTAGGTGGTAGTGAGGAATTCTCAGAACGGTAAGAATGTCATTCTTCCTGGGGATTTTCTGATTTGCTAAGAATTTCTGGTTTGTCTTCTTTCCCAGTGCACTCTTCTACAAAACATTCAAAATATTCAGCAGAGTATCAGTTCAAACTCCAGCTAATTTGTTTGCAAATTCATGCAAAGCATTAGAAATCTTCTTGTTAGAGACATTACTTGCAGCACCTTCTTTTGCTAAGATTGCCTGACATTTTTAATTTTGAAACCCACTTTCACTCACTTAAACCTGGAAAAAATTTAACTCTGCAGTCTGAAATTTCTCTTGCTGGGTATCCACCCACAGTGTGAGTGTTTTGACTACTGGAAATGTGTTGAGGCAAAACACATGCTTAAGAAGCACGCAAACAAGTTTACAGTCTTGTCACTGAGGATCTGTAGTTTAGGAAAAATGGTTTGCAATAATATATTTTCATGGAATTATTCCCATGTTTATTCATATACTCATCATGGTATCATAGAATCATAGAATCATAGAATCATCTAGACTGGAAAAGACCTCTAAGATCATCTAGTCCAACTGTTAACCTAGCACTGCCAAGTCTACCACTAAAAACTGTAAATTATATATTATCATAGAATCACAGAATCATAGAATGGTTTGGGTTGGAAGGGACCTTAAAGATCATCTAGTTCCAACCCCCCTGCCATGGGCAGGGATGCCAGGGCCCCATCCAGCCTGGCCTTGAACACCTCCAGGGATGGGGCATCCACAACTTCCCTGGGCAACCTGTTCCAGTGCCTCACTACCCTCTGAGTAAAGAATTTCTTCCTAACTTCCAATCTAAATCTCCCCTCTTTTAGTTTAAAACTGTTCCCCCTTGTTCTATCACCCATGTAAAGAGTCCCTCTCCATCTTTTTTATAAGCCCCCTTCAAGTACTGAAAGGCCACAATGAGGTGTCCCCAGAGCCTTCTCCTCTCCAGGCTGAACAACCTCAGCTTTCTTAGCCTTTCTTCATAGAAGAGGTGCTCCAGCCCTCTGATCATCTTAGTGGCCCTCCTCTGGAGCTGCTCCAACAGGTCCACATCTTTCTTGTGCTGGGGGCCCCAGACCTGCATGCTGTACTCCAAGTGGGGCCTCATGAGGGCAGAGTAGAGGGGGACAATCACCTCCCTCGACCTGCTGGTCACACTTCTTTTGATGCAGCACAGGATATGGTTGGCCTTCTGGGCTGCAAGTGTGCACTGCTGGCTCCTGTCAAGCTTCTTGTCCACCAGAACCCCCAAGTCATTCTCCACAGGGATGCTCTCAATGAGTTCTTCTCCTGGTCTGTACTCATGTCTAGGACTGCCCCAACCAAGGTGCAACACTTTGCACTTGGACTTGTTGAACCTCATTAGGTTCATGTAGGCCCACCTCTCAAGCTTGTCCAGGTCCCTTTGGATGGCATCCCTCCCTTCTAGTGTATTAACTGCACTACTCATCTTGGTGTCATCTGCAAAATTCCTGAGGATGCACTCGATCCCAATGTCTGCGTCATTGATATAGATATTAAACAGCACCAGTCCCAAGATGGACCCCTGAGGGACACCACTCATCACTGGCCTCCACCTGGATGAAGAGCTGTTGACCACAACTCTCTGGCTGTGGCTATCCAGCCAGTTCCTTATCCACCAAATAGTCCACCCTTCAAACCCACATCTCTCCAATTTAGAGATAAAGATGTCATGTGGGACTTATATGTTATATGTATATCATCATGAACATGCTACAAAAATAATGTAAAAACAGATGCATGAGGGACCTGAAATAAAACTGTCTGGACTACTTTATTTTGTCATTTTCCAATTGTGAAGTTACTTACTTGGCTACAGAACCTTAAACAAATTTAGGACTTTCAAAAAAATACTTCTGTGCAAAGGTGAAGAAAGCAGTCTGTCCTGGGTATTCAGTTCAAAATGTGGAGTACAAAGCCTAAAAGTAAAATAGTGAAACTCAGTAGGCAGCTATATTGCAATGTTCAGTCCCCAGAGTCGTCGCATCATTAAACCTGTCTGAATTTTCATCTTCTGAAATTGTTCTGTTTGTGTAAAGTCAATGTGACTGGACTGGATCACAAAGCAGTGGCAGACTTTTTTTTTTTGCTAGAAGAACTGCATATTTAGGACTAGATTGTGCTGTTTCCATGCAACATAACATGTTTTCATAGTCTAAGAACTACAGCATAGATGAGCTGTCCCAGCGAAGCATCTAGAGCAAGAACAAATTAGATTCCCAAACAGGATGTACTTCGTAAATCAATCTCCATGAAGTGCACACTCACCAATGCCCCTATAAGCAAATTAGATTTTTTTTTTTTTACTCAGAGTAGTAAAGTGTCTGGAGAAAGTTCATGGCAGTCCAGGCAAGTACTTTTTCAATTGGAAGGTAATAAATGTTTGGGATCGTCTGCATGGCAGGATTTCTTGGTAAAAATACCAGGGTTATTCTAAAAGTAGGTTGACACTATACTGAGAGAATGAAATATTTCAAAAGGTTGCCTACTTTACACCAAATAGCCCTCCTTATTCCTACATTTCTCGTGCCTTTTATTATGCCCAACAAAAGCACTGTTCAGCTGCTTCTTGCCTGACAGTTAGGATACATAAAATGACCATTTTGCTCAAATGAATAGCAGTAACTTTTATTCTGAACAAATAGCTACTCCACCAGCGGAAATGCAGCATTGTCTCTGCAGTTCCTTTGTGTTAACTCTTCATCCATTATGGCTGAGTAACAGTCATATTTTTCTCCTTTCCATTTTGCCAACTCCAGTTCCATTCTCTGAAAATGATCACTGAATGGTTCATTAAGTTTTTGTATATATAAACTGATGTTTTGGGAGTTGTCATTAAGATCTACAAGTGATGGGCTCTGTCCAAATTTCTTGTACTGCTTTGCTCAAAGTATGTTTCTTTATGATATTGTTGTGTGAAATGATACTATGTTGGATTTTCTACATGAAGAACATCTAGAAAATGAATTTTCTTTTCTGAGTTCTCAAAGTTATGCTTAATTGTTGCAGAAAATGTTGAAAATTGTGAAGGGAAGTGTGGTTTTGATTTATTTCTGCCATCCCCAAACTGCTTGAGAGTTCTGTCATGTGCGTACCACAGCATATAGAAATGAAATGGGTGGAATTGGATAAAAATAGTGTTGTTTTTTTTTTTTTCACTGTGTTTTATTGTTTTCAGTTGAACTATGGTTAAAATTAAGGCAACTGAAAGGGAGAAATATAGGGTAGTAGGGAATATAGAATAGAATCATAGAATCATTTAGGCTGGAAAAGACCTCCAAGATCATCCAGTTCAACCTTTAAATATGTAACTGGGAGTCATAACAAATATGTACCTTTGAACGTTTCCATCATGTGATTAAGTTTAAACATACAAATGGACTTACTGTCTTTACTGGTGAGCATCTATGTAAATATTTAGAGGACAAAAATGTAAGAGTACCTAATTGAAGGATATTATTTTACTCTTTATGGTAAAGACCACCAGCACAAATGTCCTCTACAAACTTCTGTTACAGAGTGCTCAAAATTTCACTATTTTCTTTAGAGGAATCAAGACTTCCACATACAGCATTGTATGTTACTCTTACATAACATAGTTTTTCTCTGCTCAATGGACTGCTAATAGAACTTGCAGCTGTTGTTGGCAAAGTAGTGCACAGTCCTGGACATTAATGATTGAGGGGTGCCTTCGCTGTGGTGGAGAGCTGGAGGGATTTCAGTAACCTCATTGGGATTCCTCCGATTTTATTCCATCATGAAGATCGCAAAGCCACTTTGATTCTTTTTTTTTTTTTTTTTTTTTTTTTAGGAATTTATATACCTGTAGAGGCAAGAAGATGCTAAAGCCCATTCTGTTATAGTTCTTAGGTATGGACAAGGACCGCAAATGGGAAACTAGGACAGAGTTCTAGATGCTCATCAGCCCAGCTGGGGAAATGTTTGAACTCTCATCCCTTCCTCAGCTTTTCACCTGTAGGTCTGGCCAGTTGCTGACAGTTCCTTTCTGGGGTATATAGATGGCTGTTACCAGAGCCAGAAGCTCTGCCTGAGCAAATTGACCCTATTATTTCCATGTATACTTAGTGTGGAACTGCATGGATAACACTAAGAAAGTCTCTGAGGTGGCTTGAAACTCTGAATTATGACTCACTGTGCTTTGTCAGCATGTTCTTACCTGTTTTGAAGCACTATACTGCAGCCTTGGCCTGAGGAACAACTGAATTTAGGACTAAAAATGCCATTAATGTGAAGGTCACTTCTTCAAAAGCATTTCAGTGAATCAAAAACCCTGGTCCTAATTGTAAACATGTAGGCAGGAGCCAGAATCTTCTAAAAGGTCTATCATTTCAGTTATTCAAAGCCTACATCATTTTGGGGAGGGAAAAGAAAAAAAAAAAAAAGCTTAAACTATGATTAAACTATGATACTGAAGCATTTGAAAATTGTGTCTAGTCTGCAGAAAACTTTCATTGATGGTAATCAAGACCCTGCCTGCGTATGTTCAGTAAATACATAAACTAATATTTTTTCTTGCTTGTTAAGTTATTGCTTATGAAATATTAATTATTTCTGCTACACTTTAGTATTTCAGAGTCTTGTGCTACAAAAGATACATCATTTGATAGTTACTTATAATCTGTTGTTCAGAGTACCGGAAATGCATTGAGACAGTCTACTTTAAATTTGACAGATGGAGTTCATGAAGCTAATTAACAGAGGATACTTAATTGAAATAAAGACTCAGTTAGGATGAGGCCTTTTGCAGATGGAATAGCCTGAATTTCCATTGTCTCAGACTGCTGGGTCTTCTAATTATGTTTAATTTTGCTAAAACTTAGGTAATGTGCAAGTACCCGAAGTGCTACTTTTATAATTAGGGCATGACAATAAGTGAGTGTTCCTGAAGTGAAAAAGTAAAAACAAGGTTAATGTTGCACAGAACTGTGAGCTGTTCTCAGTGCTTGAAGATGCTAATCCTGTAGGCAGAAGAACTCAGAACACTGGAGGAAAAAAATGTAGAGGATACTTCTCTGGAACTCATTGTTTTCCATTTCCTGAATGTCCTAATTCCTAAGGAAAGGTAGTGCCTTTTCCTTAGTATGTTTGATTACTTCTGGAAGTGGGGACAGTCTTTTGGAGTCTGTAGCCTCCTTCGAGAGCTCTAATAATCTTGTGAGAAATATAATCTTTTTCATCCTACTTCAGTAAAGCCAGTATATACAAGTGCAAAATGAATGCATTTCACATGATGCTCTTAAGTGGACATAAACTGATCGATCTTCACTTATGTTAATGTCTTCCAAATCTGAATCAGGATACTGATCTGTTTCTGAAATTCCTGAACAGTGTTTTCTTGAGTGTAAGACAGCTTGAAATATATACAATCTTTGTCCTGAAAATTTGCAACATAATGCAAACTGACAACCATTGTTTCTGTACCAGCAAAGGATAGTGGAGTGTAACGCTGAAGCTTTCAGGCCTAATACCTCTATGATAGAATTCAGTTCCCAGATAGTAAAGGCCATATTTCTGGAGGAGATGAAAGGACTTCTCACTCTGGAAGCAGCAATTAGTAATAAAATGGAGTCGTTGTTTCACGGGCGTTAATAAGCTCTATATAAAACTAAAGGCAAATTTGCATCCTCATTTACTGGGCTCTGAAGGGCCTGAGTTGAAAACAGCACTGTAACTCATGATTTGGACTTCTATGACTCAGAGGAAGTTCTCTAGTAACTTCTTGTATTGCTCTTGGTATTGGCAGGTTCCCTTAATTCTTCTCTTCACTTGTGCTCCTGAATGGATTCAGGCTTAATCTTTTTTGAATGTAACATCTTTCTTCTACTTCTCACCCCTGGGCTGCTTGGTATGCACAGCTGGAGGAAGAACCTACTTTTCGGCCCTGCAGCTTTTTGGACATGGTTTAATAAGCTGAGACAATGTGTTCCAGCTCAAGCTGACTCTGGTTTTGTGGTGGCAGGGGGAGTCTTAGTGAACTTGCAGCAAGACTGACATGTAGCTGGGGACTCAGAGGCTTGGAGCCATGGAGAACTGAACTGTAGATATAACAACAGATTGTTCTGCCATGGGTTGAGTTTCCACATGGTGTATCTGAGTCGCTGGCTGCTGCATTTGCTGTTGCCATCTTTTGTGCTCCCTGTGTAGCTGGTATTGAGTTTGTAAGCAAGCGTCCACTGCTGTGTTGGAGGAGGTTACCTGCAGTCAGGTACTAACATATGATGGTAAGGCCTATAGGGATTTTGGTACCTGGTGGAGCAACCTCATGGCTATGACAGTTTCTTCCCCAGACGAATGTAATCAGATTCAACACCCTCTGCCAAACAGTGTCCTGGACTCTGGGAAATGAATTCACCAGTATGGTTTGGATTCTGGGATCTAAGTGAGTTAGACACTTCTTTCCCGTTGGAAACTTGAGACTAGAAGACTCATGAATTCTTCACCTCCTTTAAACCCGAAAGCCCTTGTACAGCAAAGAGTAGGTCAAACATAAAGCAGCACTTAATTGATTTTGTGGATCGAGCTCCAAATGAATTGCCTGGCTCTGCTGTCCTTTCTTTGTTATATTCAGTTAGGTACTCTGTTTTTTAAAAAAAGATAATCTAAACCTTTTTTTTTCCCCCCCCTGTCTTACCTTTGTCCCCTTTATTCATATTACTCCAAAAACTGAATAAACCAAGTCTCTACTCACAGTGATGTGACAGGAGGCAGTTGTGTACAACAGAGATGCTGGAAGTTATACTTTTGAGCATGCAGGTCTGAGGAATAGCCTGCTTTCCTAATAAACCATTTCAGTTTTGCATGTCTCATCAGCATTGTAAATACAGACCACTTCTCTGCAACTTAACCTGCCATCTCGGGCTGAATTCTAGTAACAACCCCCCTTAAGGAGTAAGTAATGAATAAATATGAGTCAGCTCTGTTGTTAAGAAATACAGCTTTGCAAGTCCCTGCTGTAAATTTTAGAGAATTTTTCCTCACTTCTGAATTAGAGATCTGCCAAATTATCATGAAACAATCTGGATAGTCTGTAAACAGAGCTGTTTTCTGGATAGCATAGTGAAGTTTCTAATAATTGAGGGCCCTTCTGTCTACAGACACTTTTGCTTGTTTGTTTATTTTAATAACGTTGGAGGCAGGAAATAAGAGCACAAGCTGTCATTAGAGCTCTACAGATACTAAAATGGCCTCTAGCTGTATGAAGACTAGCAAATGAAAGTACTTCCATAATGATCACAACAAAAATATGTTGCTCTTACCAAGGCATTCCTCAGCTGCAAAATATTTAATGAATGCTAACCACCTGGCTGCATTTCCAAATCAGCAGTCAGTGGTTGAGATGTCTATGGCTTTTTCCTTACTGGCAAAATCAGAGTGGTTCTAGCAGTCATCTCAGCCACATGCATAAGTGCAAGCCAGAACTAATTGTGTAAGTTAGTAAGTTGCCACAATGATTTTTCTTCTTTTTTGATTTCCTGTGCATCAATTTTTCTTAAGGTACTGGAGGCAGATAGGAATGCAGGTAGATGTAACAGAACTTTTGCAGAGAGTTCTTTGTTATGAAGGGCTACATGCAGCCATGGATGGGGAAGGGAAAAGGGAATTATCAACTGTACAGCCATGTAGTGTGAGTGGGAGAACGTGCTTCAACAGATTGTATCAAGGGGGTGGCAAAAGCCCTTTTACACTTCTTCCTAAATTTGCTCTCATATATGACATCGAGACATATTAGCTGTGGTTGATTTTTGGTAAAGGAAAATGGCATTTTGCAAGTTTTTCAAATGCTGTTTAGAGTGTGAGGTGAAGCTTGTGATTTGTACAGTGCAGTGTCTTCCATATTTCCATATGTAAGCTGCATATTTGGCAAAATCTCAGTGTGTTTACCTGAAGCCAGGAGAGGAGGGCAAGAGGAAAGCATTCATTTGCATGGAGTAAGTGCAGCAGTACAAATTCAAAGTGCAGAGCTCAAGAACTGACATAGCACACGCAGGAACAGTGCTCTGGCCCAGTGCTCACGAACCAGTTTGCAAATAGCACTCTTGGACTGTGCTTCCTTTCATTTCCCATTCAGAAAGCACTAACGCTGTTGCCAGTTGGTGTTATTTATGCTAGCTTACTAGTAGAAAAACCAAGGCCACTACCTTTATTCCATAAAGGCCATGAAATATCCATTAGCTGAAGCAGTTTTGTTTGCTACCAGCTATGATTTAATTCAAACTGTGATTTAAGATGTGTGGTCCCTCGTTTAATTTCCAACTCTAGCTTCAGAACAGATCTGTTTGCCCATAAAAAGCAATAGCAAACAATAGCTTTAAACTCATTTTGTTGCTATATGTAGTGATGGCCTGAGTTTTCCAGTAACATTTCCTTACTGAAATATCCTATAACTGTCAGCCATGTAGGGAATACACTGTCAGTACCACTAATAGACCACATGCATGGCTGTTTCTACCAATAATGAATTATATAAAGGATGGCCAAGGTAAAGAAGCAAGAGTGCATTAATCAGTCATCAGTTAATCTGTGTGTATCAAGAATCTACGCTGAAGTGTGGAGACAGACCACTTGAAAGTGTCTGGACAATGCTTAAAAAAGGGAAAAAGAAAAGGGTTCTGTTAAGGTAGGAGTCAACTGCAGACCATTAAGGTAGGAATATCTGGGTGATTAGGTTATTTTTCTTGAGCTGATTTCAAGTGTGATACTAGCTAAGGAGTACTAAGTTTATCTGGATCCACTGGGAATGCAGTTGAGCAGTAGAAACTGTCTAGCAGGTTCCTGCAGCTTATGGAGAGCTGCATTTTCGATGCAGAAGTTGGAGAGAAGGTAACTTACAAAGGATGATCTTTTGGAACTGATTCTTAATAATCTGTAGGAATTAATTAACACTGAGGGTAAGAGGCAATTTGGACAAGTGTGACAAGAAAAAATACTTTTCAGCCTTCTCAGGAAGGGCAAGGAGGAGACAGCTACGTAGAAACAGTGGCCACCTTCTAGTTTTAATTTGAACTGCTGTCTGTCCTGAGGCAGTCCATCTGCTTGCTCTCTATACTTTTCTAGAAGGTTTTCCAGAACTTGTCTCATTAATCTGCTGTCACAGAAAATGATTCTTATTCCTACTTCATGTACAGATGATTTAACATCGATGCAGAACACAGCAGTGAAGATGAGAACGAATGCAGCTTCCTCTCTGACACTAACACTACCTCTTTAGCAAAACATACAACATACAGTGTGCATATTGCTTATCTGCAAACATTCAGCTATTCTGTCACCTGTCACAACCCCGGTGTCTAGTTAAATAGCTAAATGGGAGCTCTGCCTGACTGTTTTTGGTTCTTGGCTTGGAACATGTCTGCCTCAGTGCCAATATTTCATTCTGGTATGTAAGATTTGCAACTGTAGTTTTGGTGGATGCACAAAACCTACATGGATAACTCTTGAAACATACTTGAAAAATGTACCTGCAGCCAGTATTTCTACTAGAAAATGACTCCATAGTTGTTAAAGAAATCTTATAATTATCAGCATAAGACACTTGGTAGATGTGCAGCAGCTCCTAAGTGACAGAACCATGAGTGAAATTTGAAGCCACTTAGCTGTGGAGAAGTCAGTGAGAGTACTCACTGTGTGCCTGCATAAATCTAGAGGCCTTACTGATTTCTTCTCTCAATTCCAGCCACCATTTAAGGAATTCTGCACTTCTGCTGCTGCTTTCCTGTTTTTCATCTAAATGCAGAGGGAAGATGGACAGGAGAGGGGAGATGAGGTCTGTGCTATATTCTCTGTATTCTGGTAGGTTAGAGTTTGGGTTGGGAAGTTGGACTGCAGTGTTATCAGTTGTGCGGGCCTGCTTCCACAAAATCCTTCCTCTCCAAAATATTGCTTGAAACTTTGAAAGGGAAAATATAGCTCAAGTTGACATGACGAGAATTTTCAAAACTGGATTTTGGCTGAAAAAGGCACTACATAAATACTTTATTTTAAATAGAACAGAATGTTTGCTGTATCCCAAATTATATTTTTCCAACTTGCTTTTTCAGTGTTTTTATAAATGAAATATACCCAGAGCCATCTTTCCCCAGATATTTTTTAGAATAACTAGGTAACCGAAATGATCAATTGTTTATGTGTACACAGGTTTTACTGCACTGTAATATGACCAGAAATATGTTGGGGAATTCTTAGAAGTCTGTTTAATATGTTGAAAAATGAAGAAGAATATGAGTAATTTTTGTTTTGATCCTTTTGGTCTGTTTTAGTCTAAAAATTGGGTATCCTTTGTGGTCCAGTGACTGCTGTTCTGAAGACAAAGAAGGGAGGGAAAAAGAGTAAAATATTGAGGAACCAGGAATTTGGGGAACGATAAAGTGAGATGACAGCAGGGGAGAGAGGCAGCCAACTAAAGGATTGTTGAAAGTTCCCAGTAAGAGGAGGATAATTGAAGAAGATGAAAATGTTCCTGGTGATACCCTGGAGAAGTAGGACAAAAATGATGAATGGCTGCATGGCAAAATATGTACCTTCCCCTGCAGGTGTGGAAAGGGTAGACAGCTCTCTGGCAGAAGAAAAGTAGAAATATGAGTGTAAACAGAAGTAAAACAGATGACAAGAGAGTGCATTGACTGTCTCCAGCTGTGTGGTATTTCTTGGCTTGTGTGCTGTATTCCTCGGGAGGGTCACAGAGAGCAAACAGGAGAAAGTAGTGTGAATATCCAAATATTTAATGACAATCCAGAGCAAAAAGAACAAATTGGTGAAACACCTGTGATATAGGTGGGAAGGGGAAAAGGAGAGAAGGAAGACCTTATTTAGTAGTTGTGAAGGAGCTCTGTACATATGTGTCATACGTGAAGAGCAGGTCTTGACGGTAACAGATTGACTATAAAGCCTGTTGAAATGTTTGCTACATAAAGCTGTAGCATGGTCCGACAGAGTGGATCTAGCTCTGAAGTAGAAATCAAAGTACCTGTATGTGATCAGACTGGGTGTCTCAACAGGGGCGCAGCAGACTTTACAGGAACAGGAGTCAGGAATGATCGCAACAAAAATAACTAAGGCCGCTTCAACCATGCACAATCATATGCAACTGTGGTGGTTATGACTTGAGGAAATAAATTCCATCTGAGTGACTCAGGTACTTCTGGATAGTCTTACTGCTAGGAGTTTAAGCTTAGTCTCTTATTTCAGGTCTTTTCATTTTTGTTTAGGTGCTTGTCCCTCCAGCAGAGAGGAAGCTTGGCCTTGGCAATCTTTTCTTGACAGCTATGAAAAAGAAGAAGATATATCTTTTTCATTTTGCGTATTCACAATGCAGTAAGTATAAAATAACCAGACATTTCCTTTCTGTAAATCCAAGTGTTTCAAGGGAATATAATGTTGAAGAAACATTTTGCATGAGTATATTTCGAAAAGTTGTCTAGTGCAATTAGACAAGCATTAGGGAGAACTACTGAATGTTTTACTCCAAAATTAGGAAATTTTATCTGAGTGTTATTTGACAGATGAATTTGCAAATTCTTTGCAAGGTTCTGATGGTGAGTAACTTATTAAGAGCAA
The DNA here is from genome assembly GCA_013399475.1 of Chauna torquata. NCBI lineage: Eukaryota > Metazoa > Chordata > Aves > Anseriformes > Anhimidae > Chauna > Chauna torquata. The sequence continues at coordinate 29,355 of VXAL01017798.1, read as the reverse complement.
CTTCAGATATTTCAGATGGGATGTTTGATAGCTGAATGTCAGGTTTCTTACCTGCTAATCAAAAATTTCAAAGACTTGAAAAAAGAAAATCCACAGTGTTGTAGGACTGTAACAGCCCAGAGGACTACTTTTCTTAAAACCATCTCCCCCACCTCCACGTGCTATGGTTTTTGTGCAGATAGATAGACCATACTGTCTCCTTAACAAGCTAGAAAATGCAAGACTGAGAATAGCAGAAAAAGCAAAGATGGGATTATAAGGATTTGGTTGTTATGGTTGCTTGAGGACAAGTTTGAGATGATGAAGACATGGGACATTGTTTTTGATGTGTCTTTGTGCTAAAAAAAAAAAAAAAACCCTACAACAACAACAACAAAAAACAGCAAACAAAACCAGTGTGATATTTCTGAATGAAATTGCTCTATTTCTGTTCTGATGTTGTTTAGTTGTCATGCCTCACACTACTTAAAAAACAGAGTAGCAGATCAATTCAAATTTTAATTAACCCTTTCAGCACAGTCTGGGAGACTCTTGGAGTGCGTCGTGGATAATTTCTTAATCCAGATGATAGACATCCCCGCAAGCAGAGAAGTGTTACCGGACTTGCCAACACAGACGGACTATTTAGAGGGATCAGGACTGGCAGCAGCCTGGGCTGCAGTGATCATGCACTGATGGAAACCAGTTACGAGTGGTGTCCCTCAAGGGTTCGTGCTGGGACCAATACTATTTAATATCTTTGTCAATGACATAGAAAGTGGGATTGAATGCACCCTCAGCAAGTTTGCGGGTGACACCAAGCTGAGTGGTGCAGTTGATATTACAGAGGAAAGGGATGCCATCCAGGAGGTCCTGGACAGCCTTAAGAAGTGGGCCCATGTGAACCTCATGAGTTTCAAGAAGGCCAAGAGCAAGGTGCTGCACCTGGGTCGGGGCAATCCCAAACATCAGTACAGACTGGGGGATGTATGGATGGAGAGCAGCCACACAAAGAAGGGTATATGGGTGGGTGAAAAATCAGACATGAGCTGGCAGTGTGCGCTTGCAGCCCAGAAAGCAAAATGTATCCTGGGCTGCATCAAAAGAAGAATGACCAGCAGGTCAAGGGAGGTGATCCTTCCTCTCCACTCCACCCTTGTGAGACCCCACCTGGAGTACTGCATCCAGCTCCAGGGCACAGAAATGATCAGAGCATGAAACACCTCTCCTACAAAGAAAGGCTGAGAGAGTTGGGGTTGTTCAGCCTGGAGAAGAAGAGGCTCTGGGGAGACCTCATTGTGGCCTTTCAATACTTAAAGGGGCTTATAAGAAAAATGGGGAGAGACTTTTTACTAGGGCCTGTGGTGACAGGACAAGGAGCAATGGTTTTACACTGAAAGAGGGTTGATTTAGACTGGATATAAGGAAGAAATTCTTCATGATGAGGGTGGTGAGACACTGGAACAGATTGCCCAGAGAAGTTGTGGATTCTCCATCCCTGGAAGTGTTCAAGGCCAGGTTGGATGGGGCTTTGGGCAACTTCATCTAATGGAAGATGTCCCTGCCCATGGCAGGGGGTTGGTCTAGATGATCTTTAAAGGTCCCTTCCAACCCAAACTGTTCTATGGTTGTATGATTGTCTAGCTTGGGTCAAAAGCCATCCTCATGGTAGTCAGAATAAGGCAGCTGCAGGTTTTGTCAGCAGGCTTTTGATGGTATCACATTTTGATTTTAAGTTACCATTTCTTATGAGCTGCTTCAGACATACACACACAACAACACCCACTTTGTATTAAATATCAATTGTTTTAGTATAAGAGTGTGTAATCTGCAGAAGAGAGTGGTACTGTGCTCCTGTTTTAACTAATAGATGGAATAACTCAAAAGGCTTCTTCTACCACACTGAATCTACACCAAGAAAAAAGAGGAGGTAATTTTTTTTCTATGAAGTGATGCAACCCTGTTACTTTAAGATCAACCCAGCCTTGAGCTTTCTAAATACATCTTGGTATTCCTGATGAAGCACGACTACTTTCACGTGCTGAAGCTGATGAAAATTGGAAGAGCTCACCACAATGTTAATTCCAGAATTCTCTTATGAATGTGTAAAAATTAGAATTGCTTTCTGTGGATTTTCTGTGTCTGGCAAGTGCTTAAAGTAACGTGAGTTCTCCTTTTGAGAACTTGCCAGTTTGATATGGTGCTTTATTTTATCATTCCGTCATTGATTACCTCATTTCCTCCTGACTGTGATCTACAGATCTCTTCACTGTAACGAGTCATAATTGATGCAAAACAGTTTCAAGCTCTTTTAATCCTACTATGCAGCAAAATTGGCCAGAGTCCAACCCAGAGGAAGGTTAAACAGCCAGCATCATTCCATCCATCAAGGTAGCTCAGGCCCCTTGAAATGAATCACTGTGTTCCAGAGAGCACTCGAACCAGAGACAGCTATTAAATTTAGGATCTGTCCTGTGATCCTGTCAAAGTAAGCCTCACACCCCAACCCAGAGAAGTTATGTCTACTTGAATACTGCAGGACTAGACCCTAAAACAGCTTGCCATTACAGTATTTTTAAGAGTATAGTCCCAAAGTAATTTTATAATAGAAGACGAATATCGAAATATGTTTACTGTTTTGATGGATGAGGGCAAGGATATTTCAAGGCAGTGTACGGGCGTTATATATTCTTTTGAAAATCCAAAGATTTTTGGGATCAGGAGCCAGTTTTGTGAGTCTTCTGTCCCACTTTATTCAAACAACTGGACAAGGAAGAATAGCAGGTACCCGTGAGAGATTGGAGTTCATAACCCAGAGGCAAGATCTTCTCAGATTCTACTAAGAATTATTAATGTGTGGGCTCCTTTTTGCCTTGGATGGTTTCTGGGATTTGAGCTCTTTGGATAATCTAGTTATGAGCAGCTACTGATGCACTGTACAATCCTTCCTGCCCCCACCTCAGTTGTCTTATATATCACTGTATTGGGTTTACATGGTAAAGGTTTGGTAGTAGGGGGGCCACAAGGGTGGTTTCTGTGAGAAGATTCAAGAAGCTGCCTCATGTTAAACAAGAGCCAGCTCCAATCAGCAACAAAAGTGACCTGCCACTGGCCAGACTTGAGCCAATGAGCGATGTTGGTTGCACCTCTTTGAGAGTGTATTTAAGAAAGGAAAAAAAAAATGCTGCATAACAGCAGCTGGGAGAGAGAGGAGTGAGGAACAGCCCTGCAGACACCAAGGTCTGTGAAGAAGGAGGGGGAGGAGGTGCTTCAGGCACTGGAGCAGAAGTTCACCTGCAGCCCGTGGTGATGACTATGGTGGAGCAGGTTGTCCCCCTGCAGCCCATGGTGTACCACAGCAGAGCAGATTTCCATGCTGCAGCCCATGGAGGAGACCATGGTGGAGCAGGTGGATCTGGCCTGAAGGAG
>VXAL01017798.1:0-12722 GCA_013399475.1 Chauna torquata | reverse complement strand
TTTTTTTTTTTTTTTGGTATCAATGTAAATGCATTGGAAGATTGCTGACATTCAGACTCCAAGAATTTCAGGAAAACACAAATGAAGAATCTAAGCTTTCTGTAATTAGAATGTGGATGCAACTAGATTGGGGAGATCTTTTACTGAATATAGTCTAGAGCATGTCAGACTCTAAAAGTCATTCCAATATTTTAAATGAGCTTGGAGTGTAGTCTTTAATGCTGTAGCAGTGTGCCAGGCTTCAGAGCAAGATATGGTGAATGTAGTTGTCATGCTTTGTAGCTTACCTCTGGCAGAAAAATCACCTGTGCTGGATCATGTTGGAATTGCATGACATGTAAAGTAGAAGCAGAATGCAGAGGAAACAGTAACTGGGGGAAAATGGAAAAGAAGAAGTGAGGGGAGGGAGATGGAAAGCAACAGAAAATAATAACCCAGAGGAAACCCTTACCACATAACAACTGGATCTAAACCACTGGGAAAAGGGGTTGCTCTGCTTTTTCATCTGCAGGATTTTGGTCCAAAGCCAGGGCATTAACAATAGTAATGTTCTCTGGAGAGAACATTTGCTGTACTACTTAGAAATATATGAACAAGCATTCAGGTAGCACTGCCACTGCTGCTCCTGAATACAAAGACAATATGATTAAAAATAGGTTTCAAGGCACATCTAATCTTTCAGTGAGTCTTCAGGCAGTCTCTTTGCCACTTCAATTTATTATTTCCTACATGGCATGGGGAGAGTGGACAGCTTGGTTGCAAAACCAGGTAGTTCTAGTGATCAATGTGAAGGACCTGTGGTGGGTTGTATATAGCTCATAGGAAAAAAGGGATCCAAAGGAGAGCAAGACTTTCATATTCATTAACTTACTCAGCTCACAAAATAAATAAATAAATAAATAAAAGATGTGAAAAGTATCACGATGGTGGACTGTTCTTCAGGTAATGGTACTAATGATGCTAACTTCTTGACATTTTCATAGATTGGTTTGTTTGTTTTCCCAAGTGGGTCATTTCATAATGCATTCTAATAATTTTGTGTTTACTTTAATTTTTAAATTGTAAAAATACATTTGAAGCAATTTGAAAACACAGCAGAAATGAAAGGTTGCCAAACATGTTTATCATGTGCATACGTGTAGGAAGAGTAATGAATCACCAAAGCATATGTGCACTGTGGGAAGGCAAGTTGTTTTCTTCCTCAAAATCAAGTAAAATTAAGTGATGTCATGAATCAATTTTATCTTGGTGAATATGTAATAATATTTGGTTTAGATTGCTGCCCTTACTGGAGCACTCTTGTACAAAAATCTCATTGGTTATTCACTGCATCTCTCTAAAATATCTCAATACAATTTGTGATAGTTAATGTGCATGTGGCATACCATGATTTTTTAATTTGTTTTTCAATTACAATAAATAAATAAGTAAATAAATCAAGTTTGCCTTTTCTTGAAGTTGATGTTTTGTGTTGCTGTGATGGACAGACAAAACTAGGTTGTTGGGGAAAGAGCACACTCTGCCTTCCTCGTATAATTAGGCAGATGTTTCTTTTCCATCTTGACACTCATTTGAAGATTTTTATTTCTTTTCTCCTTGCCCAAATTCATTGCAGTCCTTTTTCACTGTCGCACCCAGTCTCAACTCCTCATCCTGATCTTCACTATTTATGCTAGGCATTGTGTTCCAGTAATTGTTCTCTTGCTCTTTCACCCTCACAGTACTTCTCTCTGATGAAACAAATGCTGACTTCTTAATGTGTTGCTGCCAACCAAAACAATGTGTATTGTCAAGAGATCTTTAGGCCTTGCATTCATAAGAAACACAACTACCTGTTGCAAGCATGAAACAATTTCTGTTAAGCCCACTTCTTTATTTCTTTTTAAATCTGGTCGATTTAAATATCCCATCAAAAAAAAAAAAAAAAAAAAAAAAAAGTCATTTGATTATGATTTTTTGTGAGCATCTTTATTCTCCAGTCAATATTTTTTTTTCCACTTGGTGTACCAAAGACGGTTACCCATATTTGAAGGTACACCTAGAATACACTTTCAGTGGGCATCAAAACTCAGCCTTATCTTTGTCTTTGGCAGTAACAGGTAACAAGTTTTTGTTAGCAAAGTCTGTGGAAAGGGGAAAAAAATATCATGAGGTGATTTCTGTCTATCAAAGGAAAAGGAGAACTACAGCTGGATACTACAGATGCGTCTTCTCCTTCTGATGTTTCTTTCTTTGCGTCCTTTCCATCTCCCTTCATTAACATGGCAAGGAGATTTTAAAAAGAACTTAGTTCCCACTGAGATGCCTAGCAGAGTAGTCAGATTTTCAGTGTAACCTAGACTAAGTAGCTCCTGTTCGAAGTTACAGTGATGGGAGCGTGTATTCTGCAGTGGGATGTGCCCATTTAGATAGGTGGCCCACACATACTCACAGGCTTGTCCCAGGTCAGCCCAGGTGTTAAGGTTACAGACTACTCCTGGCAACAAGGAATCTTGATTTAAACTGATATTATATTGTATATGTCCTGACCTTAAGTAGGTTCTAACTTGATTCTGAGACTTTCAAAGATTTGTAATGCAGATTGAATTTAATAATAGAGAAACAAGAGATGAACAGTCCAGATTCTGTACTCAGGATAGTGTGAAATGGTCATGTTTTGGGTCAGGTGGGTATGGAAAACAGAAAGAGATTAATCCATGTATTTGTCTGTGTGCCACTGTTATCAAATACTTATGTTTTAGTTTCTTGCTTGTATACTGAAAATATTTTTGCAACTATTTATTAATTTAGTAATTGTTTAGTAAGCATTCTGCTCGTTAGTATCCCTGCAATATACTACCTCTAATGTACTGTTTCCTCTTGACTAATGTAGGTAGCTCAACCTGCCGACTTTCCTGGATTCCCATTTCACGGGCTGCTGTGGTTCTTGGCTGTGGGTGGAGGACTCAGTGTGGCAGTGGGATGGCCAGGAACTGAGTGCTGGACTGATTGATTTGCTTGCTTGTTACTGTCTTTTTGGTTGTACGTGATTTACTTGAATTAATAGATATGACTTGCATTCATCTTTTAGCCACTCATTGCACTAACTGGGTCCCATTTCTTGTAACCATCTGTAATCCAAGGATTTTCCTGTGCTTTGATATTTAGGACAGAGGCAGCTGATAATGCACAAATAATTTCTAGAGGAACAACTGCACAAGCATGTGTTCTTCAGAACTGAAACCATAATACTTAAGCCTATTCCTTTGAAGAAAAATGTCATCAAAGTTGTGCTCAACTTTACAGATGCTGTTAAATATTTTCCTTGTGTAAAGTTACATGTCTGTCTTGGAGCTTAAATTCAGATTAGATCTAGTGCTTGCTGTTGGAATAATATCTAATGGCTATTGTTGAATTTCTGCTATTCCTGCTTTGTGCTGAGTGGAGCCTGAGGGCATCCTTCCGAGTCTCAAGTCATGCCTCAGAGACTATAACCTCTTTTCTTCCTATAACCATCTCTAGCACAGGCTGGTGACATTCCCTTTGGTGCCTCTAGCTCTAAAATGATTCTTCTTCATTTCAGAGCTATTTTTGTATCTAAAGTGCAAGAAGCTGCTGGAGCTGTAACTTGGATTGCTTTCTCCTGTAAGTCATTTAAAATATAACACTTGACATCCTGCCTTGCCCTGTTATGTTCTGTAACTTTGTGTTGCCAGGTTGCCTGCCAGGGCTTCAACACTATGCAACACTGAAGAAGATTGCTGGGGTAGTTGAGGTCTATTGTGTAACAGATTCCACAAACACTCCTTACTCAGTCCTCAGCAATTTTTTGGGCTGTCGTTCTGAGGCACTACCAGGTGTTTTTAAGAGGACCTTTACTGAGAATGAATTAGGTAATGTGGGACTGTTGTGTATTGCTCTCTTTATATTATGTTTTTCCCTTGTATTATATATGTAAACTTAGAAAGCTTGAAATAACTTTAATTTGCTTACCTGTCAGGTCTTGCAGTAGACTTTAGGCCCCTAACATGTTAACTGTATTTAAATTAATCACTTTTATATACTTTAAGAGTTATTCCAAAGGCTACACAACTCACAAGTCCCACTTTGCATTTAAGTCTGGGATATGTTGTCTCGAACTTGCTGTGTGCTCTGGATCTTAGTTCACCCTGTAGATGTGGAATAAGAAAGAAGGATGTAATCCTTGTGCAAAAAGGGATCATTAGATTAAAACTGGTATTAGTAACTGGATGTCCTCTCAAAGTCTCTGGAAGATTATCACGGAGAAAATGTTCACTGGTCTGGATTTAAGCGTTCATTGTATTCTGAGACAGGCAGTTGTGCTGCTGTATTTTCTTGACATTTCTGTTCACTAGCGCTCTTCTAGGGCTTTAATCATATGCTTATGTTTCTAGTTTTGAGCCTGAGCAATTTGCAAATAACTTCAACCATTGTTATACAGTTAATAAGTCTCACAGAGGGAAAGAAGCAGGTTTAGATTCTCTCTGTCATTCCTTCCCACTTTCCCCTGATCACTGTACAAAAGGGGGTTTGAGTGCATTAGTGTGAAGAATTTGTTTTAAAAACAAGCCATGAAAGTAAAACTGGAAAAGCCTAGTGGCCAATTTCTTCTCTGCAGGCATAACCACATAGAAAATTTTTTGGAGAGACTGAGACAGCAATACCACCATTCTGGAATTTCAACAGCAAGAGCTTAGGGAAGTCCTGTTTTCCTCCATTTTCTCCCCATTCCCCTTCATTTTCTCCATCTTTTCCCCCATATCTTGCCTGGGCCTCTGAAAAGAAGAGGATTATGTTTAACCTGGATAAATTCATAGATCTAATCTATGAACATGGTCTTGTACAGTGGTTGTGTCAGCAGCCTGGAGGAGATGATATTCTGCAGCAGAGAGTACGAGCAGCTTGGAATGAGGGGAATGAACTATTTTAGCTGGTCTCACTGCTGCAGTCCCTGAACTGTTCAACAGCCTGAGAGTCTCTGTCCCTCAGCAGCTACTAAAAATTCTCCCTGTATATTTGGAAATCTTGACAATGAGATGTAGTGACTTTCAAGGGGGCTGTGTTTCATTAGACACAAATTTTCCCTCAACTTGCAAATCACTGGCAAAAGGGATGAAAACTTATATTCACATTTCCAGGTAAAAGAAAAAGCATTTTTCTAGATGTTTTACAGAAAATTACAGCTACTGCAAGTAAGGAGAGGAGAGGAGAGGAGAGGAGAGGAGAGGAGAGAAGCTTTATTTTGTAAATGTATGCTATCTTCGACAGTTCTACAAATGAAGGCCATCCTGGGTGTGAAGTTTCATTAGCATTTAAAGCTACTACCAAGGAAACTCCAAAATACAAAAAGTATACTCCTTTTTTCTTGTGCTTTATTACTGTTTTCAATACAGACCTTAACTTCGTTGGACTGACAGTGGTTTACAGAAACTTTTTCAGTAAACCACAGAGTTTTGCTGCCAATTTGCTATGACTGCTCAACTACATTTGGTAGGAAGACAGATCTATTATTAAATTAAAAACTGTCATCTGAACAGACATAAAACGTGACATGTTGCAGGTAATGGGAAAGAATAAAATGACAAATTGAACAGGTGTAAAAGATGACAGAATGGTACATCAAATGGTGAAAATATGCCTCAGTAAAAAGAAAGCCTTTCAAAACAGGCATTGATTACTGTAAGATGACTACAAGTGACAAATTAAATTAAGATGAAGTGATGCTCTTGCAGTAAGCATAAGATATGACACAAAGACATGATAGATAGAAAACAATGAAAGCAAGACAGCAGCACAATACAGAAGAAAATTAAAATGCATCAAAGATACCTGGTGATTAAGGCTTTTTGATCCCAGTAACAACTTTATGTGCATTCAGCTTTCTGAATGGTTTCAGTGATGCTTTTCACATGTGTTTGGTGAGCACATACAAAAAATGACAGAAAACAAAAGGAGATTGAAATGCTTGCCCTAAAAAATATCTAGAGGTGGTGATGAGATTTTACACCCAGAGAAAATTTTTTTCTTAGTCAACTTAATAATGAACTAATCAAAGCAGCACACTGGACAATAGAAATCTGGCATGTTGAGCACATTAAATTTCTTCAACCTTCAACTAAAAGCTTTGACACAGAGTGAATGTGTCAGTAAAATTCTAGATTTGTTTAATCCCTTGAACAAAAGCCATTCTTCTAGAAGCTTAAAACTTCAGGCAGAGGAGGAGGCTAGTGATCTTTCAGGACTTAAAGCTAAGCAGAAAAAAACACACGTCATGTGTTATGGAAGGTTCAATGCAGCTAATGTTTTTTAAGCAGCTGAGTGGTACGCATGTTGGAGGGAACAAGCAAATTTTGGGGGAGAGGAAGTGTTCAAAAGGCTAGTTCAAAACTTATTAGTTATTATTAAAAGTTAATGTTTTGCTGTACTAATAGCAAAATCCTAAACCCAACTACTATTTCCTAATCTTATTTCGGATATAGGCTCCGAACTTCTGAAAATCCTGGTGTAGTCTCACACTCAGCTTCAAATAAGTGAGTTTAGTATCACTGAAAGGGAGTAACCTGTGTATATTTTCACAGAGGAGGCTGTGTTCTTGTACACAGAGAATATTATTTCATCTAGCACAGATCTGGTCCATCTTCTACAAGGATATTCCAGGAACACTTGCAGCCTGAAGCAGACCAACATAGTAATAGAGCTAATTTTTCTTCTAAACGTACTAGCTGAAGATATCAAAATAAATGTTTTGTTGGAGGATAAATTTTGTCTTTTATAATAAAGAGGATTACCTGTATATGGATTTCACCTAAAATGGGCAGAAAATTGTGTGCAAGATACTGTTTAGCTATTGGCTATATATTACTATTGGCAGGAGTGCATAGTGATCTTTGCTTTCTTCAGTGGCCTGGTTAGTCAGCTAAAAAACTTGTATGATAAGTCCCTGAAGGCAGAAAAAGTCTTTTAACATCTGCATAGTGTACGCTTAGCATAATGTGACTGCTTTTTCTCTTTTTCTGTTTTTCTATATGTTATGTTTTCAAGTTTTATATATATATATATATATAAAACAAGATTTAAAATGAAAGGTGGAAAAGGTAACAGTCTCACTACAGGATTTATGTTGTAAACAATTTGTCATTGAAATTAATGTATCTGAGCTCCTGCTTTCTCTAAATATGTTCAAGTTATCTTCGTGATTATTTTTGATTAAAAAGGGGGAACTCAAGAATCTAAACTAAAACAAACGATAGAAAAATAATGTCCTGTGACTACAGTCCTCACTTTCCAACAAAATCTTAGAGTAGTCTCAAATGAAAGAACCCACGAACCCATTTCTGCTTTTTAAGGCAATCCTTTATACGCACCTATTAAGTTGCATGAAGTCTAAACATTTGGCCATCCTGAAAATCATCTTGGCAGATTACTGGTCTTGGCCACCCATCCTTCCCTGGAGCATTACAGTTCTTCTCCCTTATGCATAGGCAGTAGGTGATTTTGAGCATGCCTCTCAAGCAGGCTTCAGTGGCCCACTATGGTATCTCCATAGCTCCTAGGCACACTGGAGATTGCTTATTCTATCTTAAGAAATCAAACTCCTGTGAAGTCTGTGAATGTCAAGCAGTGTAATTTACTGTGATCCTGCTGCTTTCTACCACAGGTTCAAAGCAGTTTGCAAAGACAGATGACAACTAAGGAGATGCTACTGGGTAGAGAAATGCTGGCAAGACCTTAGGGAAGAAAAGTCACAAAAGGCATGTTGACATACATGATTTACAGGGAGACGGACTCATAGCTGGTGTCAGCCATCAACAGATGTTTTCCCCTAAGGACAGTGACGGAACCGCGTTGAAAGCAGTCATAGCAACCTGCAAGGAACTTATATGTATCTTTACAGTTGTCTCCCAGAAAGACAGTTGAACCGCAATGAAGCATTGATGTCTTTAATTATGCTAATAAGAAATGTACAGAGGATGATATCTTTCCAGCACTAGAAACAGAGCCAAGATAAGCACTAGAATAAAACATCTCATAACAGCTCCTTTGTAAATCAGATTCTGATATTGGTAAGGGATAAAGTCTATTGTAGGAATAATGAGATCTTAAAGATTTGATGTCACTACCATAAGAAAAGGGCATATGTCTTTTTTCAGCAAGGACTATTTCGTCTGGCTCGTCCATGACACGGTTAATTCTTGACTAATATTCTACCTTTAAATGCCAGCAAAGAAAACTGTCAGAGTTTGGCTTCTTAATTAGCTTCTTGCTTTCCATTTGTGAAGATTATATGTCATCTAATGTGCTGGGTTTTGTCTCACCAGAGAAATTGAACTCTTAAAAACAGAATATACTTTCAAGCTATTTGTAGCCGAAATAATTGATTCTAGGGCAACTTACACTGTAAGAGAGCCAAAAATTCATTAAAAAAAAAAAAAAAAAAAGCTATTCTTGTTTAAAACCATAAGAAAAAGTTACATAGTTACATTTATTGAAGAGAAATTGAGTGAAATACGGGACCTCATATGTAAGCTTTATTACAGGAAGCAAATGAATAACAATGAATAACATAAAGGGATGGAAGACTAGAAAGCGAAGAGTTATTCTGAAGTGTTAATGTGAAGGAATGCTATAAGAGCACTCTTTCATTAATTCTTCATTATAAAAAATTTAAGATAAATGAAGATTTATGTTCTTCATTAATAAAAATTAAGATAAATGATGAGATAAAATACAGAGTTTAGTATATGAGATTATAATAGGAATATCATAATCTAATTCAAATTTGTCCCTCATCCCGCATGTATAAACTGTAATGGACTGTTAGAAAATCATGGCCTTTTTTTTCTAACTAAGCATAAGTACATAATCTGCTTCTGAATTTGATTCAGCAAGATTAAGTGGAAGGGGATCTAAACTGGTGTCATTTTCATGATGAGAATATACATGAGAAATGGTTACAAAACACACAAGTGATAAAGAACAAATATAAGTATGGTACTTTATACTATTATTTGGGTATTGATTAGACCATATTTTATAGCTATAAAGGTTGTCAAAGATGTAGAAATCTCTGAGAAAGCTTTAGACTAACCAGAGAGTGTGCAGGGAGTAGACCAGTTTTCAGGTGCAAACCTGAAAAAAGCCAAGTAAGGATCACATCCTTCATTGTGCTTGAAGAAACAAATTGCAGCACTCAGATACGCTCATTTCAAGAGAACGTGGGCATGGCTGTAGGTGGTGGTTTCACCCTGATGGACAGCTAAACTCCACCACAACCACTCTCTCTCTCCCCCTCCTTAAAGGAACAGGTGGGGAAAATATGATGAAAAAGGACTCAAGGGTAGAGGACAGGGAGATCACTCACGAATTACTGATACGGGCAACATAGGTAAATTAATATAATTTATTGCCTATCACTAACAGACCAGAGCAGTGAGAAAATAAAAGCAAACTAAAAACATCTTCCTCCCCGTTAACCCTTCTCTACTTCATCACCCCAAATGGCGCAGGGGAATGGGGAATGGGGGTTGTAGTCAGTCTATAACACTTCATCATCTGCTACTCCTTCATGGTCACTCTTCCCCTGCTCCAGCATGGGATACCTCCCATAGGATGCAGTCTTTTCTGAACTGATGCTACATAGGCTTTCCACAGACTGCAGTTCTCCAAGAACTGCTCCAATATGGGTCCATACCATGGGGTCTATCCTTCAGGAATGGACTGCTCCAGCACGAGTCCCCCATGGACAGCAGCTCCTACCAGATCACATGCTCCACCGAGGGCTCCTCTCCACAGGCTGTAGGTCCAGCCCAGAGTCTGCTCCTGTGGGGGTTCTCCATGGGCTGCAGCCTCCTGCAGGCCAGATCTACCTGCTCCACTGTCGGCTCTTCTACGCAGCATGGATATCTGCTCTGCCATGGTACACCACAGGCTGCAGGGGGACAGCCTGCTCCAACATGGTCCTCTCCATGGGCTGCAGGGGAATTTCTGCTTTGGCACCTGGAGCACCTCCTCCCCCTCCTTCTTCACTGACCTTGGCGTCTCCAGGATTTTTTCTGCATTTTCTCACTCCTCTCTCCCAGCTGCTGTTGCACAGCAGTTTTTTTCTTTCTTTAATGTCCTCTCACACAGGTACACCCAGCACTACACATTGGCTCAGCTTTGGCCAGTGGCAGGTGTCTTTCGGAGCTGGCTGGAACTGGCTCTTCTCTAACATGGGGCAGCTTCTGGAATCTTCTCACAGAGGCTGCTCCTGTAGCCCCTCTGCCACCAAAAACTTGCCACATAAATCCAATACACTGTATGAACAGCATATGCAGAAATAACTGTAGTGGGAACAAAGTCTTGGGATCCTAGTCTTAGATTTCAGTAATCTCAGGTGTGCACCTGAACAAAACCAATGGCTCTCTGTTTTGCCTTGTTTACCAGTGCCATCCTGGAAACATCAAAAGAGTTTTCTGTTTCCCACCTGCAGCTCTTTGACTGAAAAATGTTCTGTCTTCGAAGTATGCATTTAAGGTAAATTAAAAAAAAAAAAAAAGTGGAAAAGGAAAAGAAAAAAAGATAAACAAACATAGAAAAAAAAACATTTAAAAGGACATTTTTATATAGTCTTAATGGATTTCCAAGAGTTCTCTTGCAAAAACCTTGATGCCGAAGTATGTGGATTGGAGTCCGTAATTTGGAAGACTTGAAAATCTGGTGTTTTCCTTAAAGTCAGACTTTTAAAAGCAATTGCTGTTGTTTAGAATTCACTCTAAAATCTAGATTTATTCCTTTTATACAGGATGGTTTAAATTTCAAAAGACCTGGAAGTGGAACACATTTGTTTAGAAGTCAATTGACCTTTCAGGATAGAGTTTTCACATTCTTTTGTTTGAATATCTGGCTCAATGTCTACAGTACATCATTCTGCTTGACCAGCCACACTTGCATAATGGTAGGATAATAAATGAGTACATTATTTGCTACCAAAATACAAAGAGATTGTAACTTTTTTTTTAAGGTAAAATCACAATCTGTACTTATTTAGGCCATTACAAGATTCAAGAAAAACAGAAATCTCTCTTTTCAGAAGTAGTTACCTCTGCAGGTGGTCTGGAGTTAACAGCACTTGAAACTACCAGTAAAGCCAAGGGAATTTATGTCAGAGTGGGGATTGGAAGCTATCTCTGTACTTTGATCATTAAAAGGCATATTTGTACACCTTATGGCGAGTTTAGGCAGGCTGTAGCTGTCTATCAGAGGTTTAGTGTCTGCCTAATGCTGGTGCTCATGGAGCCTTTGCATGGTAGAGCTTTCATGGGAAGGAACTGAATTTGAGAATGTCCCTCCCTATTCTTCTTTCTTTCTTTGAATTCATGCCTTGTTTTACTTTTGGAAGTCAGGTTTTGGCCATTAGGTTCACTGAATTGTTTTCTAACTTTGGTCTGTAAGCCCTAAATAGACATCTCAAAGTGAACATGCTTTGATATGCAGTTCATTTTGATATAGCACATTGGTGGGAAGACCATCGTAAGAACATGCAACCAATCATTTCTACTCTAATTTTAGTGATTGTATCAGGTTTACATGGTAAGGTTTTGGTAACAGGGGACTGCAGGTGTGGCTTCTCTGAAAAGAGATCAGGAGATGGCCCCATGTTGGACAGAGCCAGTTCCAGCCATCTTCAAAAGGAACCCACTGTTGGCCAAAGCTAAGCCCATCAGTGATGCTGGGTTAGTGGTGCTTCTGTGATAATGTATTTAAGAAAGAGTAAAAAATGCTGTGAAGCAGCTGGGAGAGAGAGGAGTGAGAAAAAATGTAAGAGAAACAACCCAGCAGACACCAAATTCAGTAAAGAAGGAAGGAGGGGGAGGAGATGCCCCAGGAGCTGGAGCAGAGATTCCCCTGTAGCCTGTGGAGAAGACCATGGTGAAACAGGTTGTCCATCTGCAGCCCATGGAGGACCCCATGCTGCAGCAAGTGGACATGCCCTGAAGGAAGCACGGATCACTGCGGCAATTCGCTTTGGGGCAGACACGTTCTGCAGCAGAGTGGGGGATCGCAACCTATGCCCTGTATTAAAACAGTTCCCACCAGAAAAAAAAGATGGGCCGTTGTCATAGGAGACTCCCTTCGGAAGGGAACAGAAGGCCCAACACACAGACCCAACCTGTTTCACAGGGAAGTCTGCTGCCTCCCTGGGGCCTGGGTTAGAGATGTGAATAGAAAGCTTCCTTCCCCTGGTCCTCAGATTATTACCCATTACTGATTTTTCAGGTAGGCAGCAATGAAATTCCAACAAGAAGTCTGAGGGCAATGAAGAGAGACTTTGGGG
Source organism: Chauna torquata (assembly GCA_013399475.1). NCBI lineage: Eukaryota > Metazoa > Chordata > Aves > Anseriformes > Anhimidae > Chauna > Chauna torquata. Next base: position 406 of record VXAL01017798.1, on the reverse strand, counting down.
CCTTGGGACAACTGGTTAAGGGGTCAGCAGCACAAGTACTGATCTCCTCTATCCCTCCAGTTGCAGGGAATGATGAGGGAAGAAACAGGAAGAGCCAGCAGATCAATACCTAGCTCCGAGCCTGGTGTCACTGGCAGAACTTTGGTTTTTTTGATCATGGGTCATTTTACATGATGCCAGGCCTGCTGGTCACAGACAGGGTACACCTGTCTCAAAGGGGGAAAAGGATCTTTGCTCAGGAGTTAGCAGGGCTCACTGAAAGGGCTTTAAACTAGATTTGAAGGGGGAAAGGGATAAAACCAGGCTTGCTAGAGATAAGCTTGTGGGATGGTGTGCTAACGAGGTCTTTCGGTCTGCTGTCCCAGTAGAAGCAGGGGATGGACAGCTATGCAACAGCAAAGGCACA
>VXAL01017797.1:430966-483981 GCA_013399475.1 Chauna torquata | reverse complement strand
CGGGGAGAGGACGAGGAGAGCGAGCGAACGAGCGAGGAGAGCGAGCGAGCGAGCGACCGACCGGCGGGCTGGAGTTGCGCTGCCTCCCCGGCTCCGCTCGCAGGACGCTCCCCCCGGCCGGGCACCGCCGGAGGCACGCTGCTGCTGCTGCCGCTGCTGCCGCTGCCAGCGGGGAGGCGGCCGCTCCGGGCAGGCAGCCGGGCAGGGGGCTGCCACCCACCCGCCCGGGTGCACACACACACGCACACACACGCACACACACATCGATGTGCGCGCGTGTGCGTTTTTGGCTGCGCTGGAAGTAGCGCGCGGTAGACGGCGAGGAAGTCTCGGCAGCCTCCTCCGTCGCCCGCGCTGTCAGGAATAGCGGCGTGAGAGGAAGAAAGGCCCTGGGGCACTACACCCTGCCAACGAGTTCCCTGCACCAGCCAGAAGGACTCCAGCTACATGGGCAAACGCCTGGACCAGCAGCCAATGTACCCCCAGTACACCTACTACTACCCCCACTATCTCCAAACCAAGGTAGGGCGCGGGTCCCGCCGGGCCGGGCACTCGGCGGGCGATGGAGAGCGAGCGGCGCAAATGGCAGGGTCTGCTGGTTTGTTTTGCTGGCTTTCCGTCGCTTCCTGGGGTTTGGTGTCACACAGAGCCGAGCTGGTACGCAGAAAGCCGGCGTGAGAGAGGCAGAAAGGTTACTGTCTGCGCTTAATTTTTATTTATTTATTTATTTATTTATTTTTTCAAGGGCCGCTGGTGTCGGCCAATTCCTTTTGTTGTTCTGGGAGACTGGTCTGGTGAACGCTATCACAACACCGGGCAGGTAGCGTGTTTATTATGGCATAGGACGAGGATTGCTCTGGACAGCATCAGGCACGAATCGCTGTTTCGATGGCTCTTTCAGTGATCCCTCCGGTTTATTCGGAGCTTAAAAGCATTTTCTCATTAAGAAAGCTGTCTGTGGAAACTCAAACTTTTAATCAGCTGAGTAGGAGATGCTGTGAAGGGCTGAGGAGAATGAGGAGCTGACCGACTGTAAATCTGGTGGAGTTTGTGTCAGTGGATTGCCTTGCTTTTAATATTTCATTACATATTGAGGATGATATGGCTGTACTCTGTTGCATTTAAAAGGTCTAGAAATAGAGGGTAGCTACTTTTGGAGAGCATATCCGAGCATGGGCCCTTTCTTTTCCTTCTTTTTTTTCTTCATAATTGATAAAATGCCAGCAGACTGGAAAGCAGGCCTGCATCTTCTACAGGGACTGAGCAGAGTCGATGCTACCTGGCCATGAGTTGGTTAATTAAAGTGTTATTTTTCTAATGCCATTGTATAATAGTCTGCTCTCTGAAAAGATTTCCTGTGTGACCAAGGGACAGTAACAAAAGAAATCCCTAAAACGAAAGTTTGCAAACCCTGTTAGGACACTGCGTAGAAGAAAATAAAAAAATACTGCTCTGGAGTGTAACCTCTCGGACACAGATTAACAGTTTCAATCAGCAAAGTAGCATCCTTTGGGGGGGGGGGCGGGGATAGCCAGGGCGCACACATGCATATGCCCCTGCGTATGTGTACACACGTTGCGCTTCTGTGGCAAATTTAACACATGGGACTTTTGACGTGTGTGTCTGCGTGTGAGGTGCCGTGGGGAGGCTGACTTTTGCAGACTTTTGGTTTGAAACGTGTTGGTCTGGTTGCAGTTCTGAAAGGCTAAGTTATGTTTCCCTGTTAATAGAATTACTTTCCTGTTAACGTTCATAGCCAGACTACTGCATGATATAAATTAACTAATTGTCAAAACTGAGAATCAGGCTGGTTTGAGTTGCGATGACACCAGAACCACGAACCACTCCATATGATTATAGCCTTGTAATTCGTGACAGGGTTACCTCTCATTCGTTTGCTGTGCTGCTTCCTTCATTGTATTGTGCAGATTTTTTGTATAAAATTTAACCTTTTTTAATTTTATATTTTGGAGTTATTTTTATTGCTTTTTTTTTTTTTTTCCTTCCTTTCAAGGTCGATCCAAATTGCATTTTACCTTTGTGACCATTTAGTGTGTATTGTTGCTGTTGCAGCAGCAGCCCGTCACTAGCTTGACTGCAATATTGCCTATAGCTTTAACTGTTTGGGGGATTGGGGGACGCAGACTGATGCTATTCCTCAAAACCTGGCAAGCCAAGGACATGAAACAATTGATGGTGTTTTTTTGAAAGAACAATAGCCTCGAGTATTGGAGGAGAAATATCGGACATTCCGTGCTTTTTACTCACGTAGCTTACGTTTTGCCAGTCTCTTCCCCCCCCCCCTTTTTTTTTTTAACTTTACAAATAAGCTTTTTAAGGAAATTAACCTTGCGTTTGAGCTTAAAATAGTCACAATATTTTTTGTTAGCACTAGGTTAAAGAAAAGCCACGGTATGGAAAAGCTAAATTAAACGCGCTTTTATAGCCAGTATATAAAATTATCAACCCAGTGAAAAGTCATGTGCATCTGTCTCCGCACACATGCGCTGTTACTGCAAGGACAGGTAAAATTTCAAACCGGCGCTACAGTTTATACGACATTAATTTTTCTTTTTTCCCTTGCTCCACAGTTAAATGCATGCATAAAACCTGAATAATAAACACATATACACATGCATATATAGAGACAGGCATACAAGTTTTTCTGTTCTATAGACCTTAAGAGTTTAGAGTAGTGCAGACAGGCAGCATCTGGATTTTGTTACCTTAAAGCTAGCCATCAGCTTCTGGGACATTTTAAAGCAGTTAGATCCATTGTATGTCTAAAGCTAATATTCGGGTAATCAAATAACATTGTGGTGGAGAGCTGTATCTTTTATCATGCCTGTTGGAGCAACTCATGTTAATAAACCCCTGCGTGACTCCAACTATACTGTGAACTTCAACTTTCTTTTATTTTCTCAAAACTGTCCTTTGTACCAAACATTGTAGGATTCAGCTCCTAGGAAAGAATGTGTTTTTACGTTCATGGACATGCACACTGAGGGGAGGGTGGGGTGGGGGGATGCATTCATTTGTAATTAAGAAAGAAATTCTAGGCTTTCTTATGGCATTTGTGTACAGCTTGTGAAACGCTGAGTGGCAGCATGTTAAGCGGGCAAAGTTTTGAAATTCGTGTTCCCCAGCGCGTCTGGGTGAAGTGCTGCTTTTTGCTTTGCTTGTTTTGTGAAGTTGTCTCAGTTGTTCTCTGAGAAGCACTGCGTTACTGTACATCACGTCTTTCTCTTGGGGGAGCACGAAGCTGCGTAAGATCTAAGTCTACAATCTGTGTTTCTATCTTCTAATATAGCTAGCACATTGTTATGCGCAAATGGTGTAAATGAATAGCTGTACGGGTAATAGGATTATAAATAGGAAAAAATGGATTCCATATGTTTGGCTGATTGATTTAAGTTTTTAAAGTGTTTTGTGGCCTTTTGTGCAACATGAAGCACGCACTCTTATTATTCAATTTACTTGTGCTCCTTAATTATCAGATGCCACCACTGAAGCTAAAACTTTAATTGCAGGTTTAGATAAACCCATTGTCATACAGAAAAAATGGGGGGGGGAAAGGGGAGGGAAGGTCAATTTTTAAGAGACGATTGCAAGGAATTCAGTACATCTCTTAAGGACAAGCGTTGAATTTGAGGAAAGACACAACCTTATTTTTCTTGTTTTGGCATGACACTGTCTAACAACTGCAATTTGGAAGTAAAGTGTTCAAACTTCTCTAAGCAGACCCTGAGAGCAGAGTCTCGTTGTTCTAGGAGTGCTACGAGTTTACTTCAAAACAAACATTTTTTGTTACCCTTGTAAATTAAGGATAGTCTTATGCTCTCTCCACAAAGAATATTGCAAGGAGGCAGGTTCAGTTCACATATATCTGATGAGAACCTGTAGTAGTTTTTTATTTTATTTTGAGCTGTTAAATAAATTTCCTTAGCTGCATCCTTGCTGATGGCGTAACTATTCAAGCAATTGGTTTACAGTAGTATGTTGTAAATTGTCAAGTATAAAATGGTAATGAGACCAAAATTCGCATTGAGGTCTGAATTTATTTCTTTCGTTTCTTGCTTGCCAAAGCAAATTCTTTTCTCTTTGGCCTTTTGCACAATGGAAAAACAAAACTGAGCACCATTAAATTTCATGTAATGATATGAAAGGGAGGAGGGGATAATTTAACCTAAACTATCTGAATATATTTGAAAGAGTCTCTTTAATTTAGTAGATGCTATGTTTTATCTTTGTCCTCTGCAGCTTACAATTAGACCTGGAGATGGGGTAAGCTCGCTCAGCAGTATGCAGACAAAACCTGAATCATTTGGGTGGGAAGGAGAAGGTGTCCCAGTTACCTGCAGACAGGAATTGTTTTATGATCGTTGTACCTGCATTTGGGGTAAAAATAAGCCAGTTTAGCAACTATTTCCATGCGGTTTGCTTTCATGCATTCTCCAGATATTTCCTATCTGTTAGTCATGGTTTGGGTTTGGTAATTTAACTCTCACGGTGTTGACTGCTACCCAGTGAGGAGGCTAAAGTACCCCAAGCAGGGAGGTGGCATTGACTGTACCGACAATGCGCATTGATCTCTGTATGCCTGATGCACACGTGAGTACACGCAAAAGCAAGAAGTGTGATTTCCCAACACCTACGTAAGTAAAATCCAGTCTCCATGGACGTGAGAAGTGTGCCTGCAGGCCTGAAGGCAAGGGTGGCTTAGTGAGCGTGGCCATGAAGTGACAGATACCTGCCCCACCTGAAGAGAAAACAACAGGGAAATTTGACTGGGTATACCTAGAAGTGTTTAAATTCCAAAAAGTCAGTTTATGGGTGCACGTTTGGGTGTGTGCATTTGGATGAAGTCCTTTGTTTTGTTTTGCTTCCTCTTTTCCTTTTTTAGGGCGTTCTTCGGCACGAAGGAAGCAGGGCCCTCTTTCAGCTGCGTGCTACCAGCACGCCTCCCCTCTCGCACCGTCAGCCACTTTTAGAAAGCGTATTTTTGGAATCGGTGCAGAGCTCTTGCCTCTCTTCACCTTGTACCTACCAATCCCATGCTCTTTTGTCACTCACGTTTCTGTTTAGCAAGTTTACCGCATTCCCCACTTTTGGCCATCTGGCCATGCAGAAGGCCTTGAAGAAAGCGTTCCAGATACGGAGATGCCTGACAGGGCTTCTCTGGCTGGTAGTGCTCAGACTGTGCTTGGTGCCGGGTGTGAAGCCGGGGTCAGGTGTAAGGAGTAATTCATCAACCACACACTGATTTCAGGCTGCATTGCCAACCATCTGCAGCTTGGATTGCCGCCAGAGCTCAAAAGTCTAGCTGGAGCCCATGTGATAGTGCCAAAGTGAAGGCAAACACTTGCAAATAGAGAAGTGCGTTTCTAGGAATGAAGTTTGTTCGCACTGAGTCCTTGTTTGATTCAGTACATTGCAGCGTGTTTTAAATGCCTCAGAGAGCTGCCTTAAAAATGCATGAATTTAAGTGCCATTTAAAAATATGTAAGTCTGGTTGTAATTTTGGCAGTAGCATTAATACCTAACTCTAGTATTTTTGCCAGTTGCTTTAAACAATAAGGAAGATAAAAGTGACGGTCTTCTCAAAAACGCAGAAATTGTTCATTTTCCATTACTGTTTGCCATCTATCCTTACATGCCTGAATGAAAAATACGCTTGTTGCTCTAAAGGACACCATGCTATATACTGAAATAATGTTGAATCTCTTAGTTGATCTCCCTTTCATGTGTTGTCTCAATGTAAGTTTGTTGAAATTAAAAAAAAAAAAGAAATGGGAAAGGAAAGTTCAAACTTCTAGTCTTTTGAACACTGATGTATTATTGTATGCCACGGAAAGTTATCTCGCAAGCATATGTGTTAGTTCCATAAGGAAAGATGGTAGTTCCAAGCATTTGCCAGATTAGGCTACATAGGTGTTACTGGGGCAAATGCTGTGTGTTAATAGTTGTAATGCAGAGTAGCTGATACAAGGCACCCTTCAGAATTACTGATTTGATTTTTAATGCATTGTGGGCTTTCAAAGTTATCATGATGGTATATTTGTACTTTAATTCAAGTATCGTTGTAAAAATGATCAGGCTGTTAGTTCTTAAATTTCCATGAATTAAAAAGGAGATAAGAAACGACATGTTCCAGGCAGGATGCCTGAGTTCATTTCAGGTCTTGCTGTAAGTAGCCTGGATAGTGTTCCCTCTGCATATAATTTCAAGCAGGGATTTTTAATTATTATTTTTTCTGGTGTGGGGGAAGTGGCTTTGTCACTATCTATATGCTGGGCAGGGACTTTGAGTTCACTTGCAAACAAGCCCGTTCCAGAGTGTCCAGGAAGAGAAGCAGATTTTAAGAAATGAGTGGGCTGTTTTTATTATTTTGTTTCTGTTTTTTTTTTTCTTGAAGAAAAGTCTTTTAATGTTAGAATTTTATGTAGAGAAAAATGGTTGATGTGTCTCCAGAACTTGCTTCCAGTGCTGCATTAAAATTGTGTTTTGTAACAGTCTCATCAGCTACAGCTGTATGTGATTAAATAGTGTAATATCAAAAGCATGTGTGAATAAGAGCTTTTATGATATAGTTGTTCCATACCAAAGACTGCAGATGGGCAGAGAAGGGAGACTGAGAACAGTGATTTACTCAAATATTGTCACAGTGTATGTTGTGTTTGTGTAGCGGTGTTTCGCAATTGCTTTCCCACTCGTATGGGTAATATTGAGTGTTGGGAGGAAATTTAGAAGTAAACATTTTTACATGGAGAGCTACTCTCACTGTGCGGTGTATCAGCCTGAGAATTGTGTGTACTTATGCAGAATGACATACCAATATTTTATGTGGCTGATTAACGATAATATTATTGAATAGAAATTATAGCAACAGAAATCTGTTCTGCTTCCCTTGAAAAATCAATGAAAGAGCTTCAGTTGGGTTGTCTTCAGTAACACAGAATCAGGCCCACAAAGCACATACTGTTCTCCAGAGCAAAACCAGGACAGCTGAACAACATTTTTTTTTTTAAATAGAGATTACAAAAGAAATGAGAACTGTCAAAGTGATTCTAAATCATACAAACGGGTGAGGACAGACTTCATCTGATTTGGGCAGCATTTGGGCTTTCTGTGGCTATACCTTTTATTTAATGCTATTTATTCTGACTTACATTTGTACAAAATCTGGTTGTTTTTTTTTGCTGTTCATTCTCTGTCTTTCTGTCTGTCTCTCTCTGCCACAGTTGACATATGATTTATATGTAGTGGAAGTCTAATCGAGTCATATGAGATGTCTCACATAAAGCCTGATGCCTATAATGAAGATTAGCAATTTCTGTGAGAGAGTAAGCATGGTTAATGCACAAAAAGTAAAGGACAGAGCAGAGGTTTTGCTTTTATTTGTATAGTTATTAAGATAAAAATACTGTGTAACTTCTTTGAAATTTGAAACAAGTCAGTTTTTTCTGTATGTCTTTCCTGACAATACGGAGTTTCTAAATGGAAGAAGTGAAGCAGAGGTTACTTGCTGTATCTGTAGTCTCAAACTGGAGGCTCCTGTTGAATTCCTTAGCCATACTGTCTTTTTGATCATGATGGTTTACAGCAAAAGGTAATCTCTTCTCCTAGAAGTTTTTATTAGCTGAGAGATTTTTTTTTTAGGCTTGACGCTGTCAAGTAAGAGAGAGAGAGATTTTTTTTTCGTACTTTTGGATGCAAATGTGAAGACTTTTTTTTTTTTTTTCCTTGTCTTCCTTGTTTGTCTTGTTTGCTTGTAACAGTGGTGGGAATAAAATCTCTCTCAACAACTTATTCATTATAAAGTCAATTTCAGTATTAAACATAGCCATTTATCTTACAAAAAAAAGTTTTTAATTTCTGGTAAATTTATGCAGATTAAATTGTTTGGACACATTTTCTGTAAGGGTTCCTCTACTAATTGTATTGACTTCATTCAGATGCAAATGAATGAAATAAACCACCTGATCTATGTAGACCATAGTAGAAGCCAGAAGATGCATACGATTGTGTATTTACGATGTACAGCTCTCAGGTACTTTGTTCCTTGTTGGTGTCTCTGTGACACATGTTTTTATGGATGGTGCCATGTGGTTGATGGTGATTTATAGGCTGTCATGTAGTGGAAGTGATGTCACTCCTATGTGATTCGAAGTTATCCAAGAGGAAAAGTTGTAGAACAGATTTGTACACCCCCCCCACCCCGGGTATAAATAAACTAGCAGTTTGTGAAGTTGCGTTAGCAGACTAAATCCTGAAGCTGCACTTAAATGCCTCACTGCAGGGCGCGAGAGAGAAGAGCGGGACAGGCCAGCGTGATGCTGCCTGATTTCACCCATTGCTCGCCTGGCTTCGGTCCCGCTCTCTTCCCCACACCCTTTCGCAGCCCTTCCTCCCCTCACTATGTTTAGAGACCAGCCAGGCTGAGCCATTCGAAGTCCAGTATCGACACCGATGTCGCGCAGGAGCCCGACCTTTCCGCCCGCGGCTCTGCACCAACGGGAGGCGGCAGGGCCGGCTCGGCCGTCGCGTCCCGCTGAGCTCGCTCACGAGAAGCGCTCTGGCTGTCTGAAACAAAACGCAATGCGATCGAGTTGCCTTCCTGGGTGAGAAGCTGGTAACCTTTGGCTCAGGGTTCCTGGAGGGCGAGAGGCGAGTCGAAGATGCGGGAGCAAGGGCCGAAAGGGCGTGGGGCTGGCTTGGCTTTAGGGGGCCAGAGCTGGTAGAACCTTGAGGTGGTGCGTTGGTGGCCCACCAGACAAAGGGGACTGCAGGTGGAGGCGTTTCGCAAGGGGAGCAGGTAAGGGAGCCTGGTGTACCGCTACATCACAAAAGGGTTTGAAAGCTGGGTATCCATAGTTACAGCAGGAGAATTAAAATCTGGATTTCAGGGACTCACCTGGTGCAATGTCCTCCTTCTCTTTCAAGAAGAAAGTATTTGGCAGTTCTTAAAGCTGGAACGATGTGCTTGTGTGAATTCCCTGGTGCTCGGAGAACTGCCTTTTTAAAGTTTGCTCTATTTTTCCTTCTTGTTCTAATTTTTCCGGCTGTGGAAAAAAAAAATGGCATTGCAATTCTTAGCCATATAAGGGACTTGTTAGTTTCTTTATGTGGTTGGGAATTGTTTCTCCTTTTGGTCTTCAAAGGCTGTTGCTGCCGAGTTTGCTTTAAAGGGAAGGAACTCCTTCTTGCCTAGACAAAGGCTGCAGTCCTTATTTCTTCTTTCCCGCATCTCTGACCTTTTATTTGGGGACACGCACATGAATAAATTCTGCTTGTTGGTATCGTGCAAGTTGATGGATGCTCTTACAAAGTGAGAAGCATAATGGGAAATGCAGTCTTCGCTTCTGTTCTCTCATTTTATAGTGATGAATTTGGTTGGGTGCCAGTTGGTAAGCACATGACCTTTTCCCTACATCTTTTGATTCATGGCAGGAGTGTCAGAGATGTGTTAGTGATCTCTTGTTTCAGCTTTGAACCAACTATGAAATATTAAAAATGAATTAGGTCACTTGGAGCTCAGCTAATACATCTGTGATTCAGGATGATGATTTCATATTAATGAAGCATAACGCGCCGCCTAAAATACAAAATTCAGTTTTTTCGTCAACACATAAACAGCAGGGACACATCACTTGACAGTCTGAATATTTTATCTTGAAAATGCTATCTGTTTAAGACACACCAAACAAGATATTTTGCGAAGATGGTGTTATCGGCAGCATTCGTTTTGTGTTCATTCTAGAAAATCGTATCTGCCTTTAAGCCTAATTAGAGCTAAGTTTTTCAGTGTATTTACTTTAAGATCAGAACTGCCGACAAGACTGCTTTTAGTATCAGCTGAGATGTGTCTACACAGCTGTCGATGTTCTGCTTAGTGGATACACACAAACCAATAATCTGCCATGTGTAATTGAACTGTATAATATATATTTGTTTCGTGTGCAAATGACACTTCTGAAATTGTTCAGTGAAAGGGAGACTGGCGATGAGATGAGCTGTGAACGATGCAATGAGTAAGGTAAAGAATAGGACCGATAGCTCTTACACCAGTCTCTGCCCAGTTTTGCATTCATGAAAACTACCTTTAATACCATTCTATACCTGAACGACATCAGAGGAAAGTCAGAAGCACTGCAGTCCTTCAGATGTTTGACAAAGCATTCAGGATGAGTTGGTAAGCTGAAAGCTTCACCTAGGCTATATTAAGACGGCGTTTACTGTGTCGCGGTAGAGCTGCACTAAGTACTGTTAAACAATCCTTCGTGAAAACAAGCATAAAGCAGACATATTGCTGTGGCCTTTGGCAGAGCAGCTGAGAGCCTTCTGCCTGGGAGAGCATCCTCGCGCGATTTTGTGTTGATGCTCTTAGTATATCCCTTTGAGGCTTTTGCCTCCTAAACAAACGCAGGGGTTGATCCAAATAACCCCAGTAAAAGTGCTCTTCTCAGTGGTGCTTTTGCTGGGGGTGCAGGGTGGGCTGATACGGGTCTGGCCGATGCATGTGACTCCAGGGTGGCAGCAGCGGTGGTACCTGCTGATCCCACTCGTTTGTCGCTTCCTCGCAAGTACAGATGTGCGGTGCACTGTGTCATCCGGAGTTTTGAGATCGCTACTATAGCTCCTGGCTCCACAAACACCTGGGAGAAAGCTACAGGCTGCTGCCCCACCAGGACGCACTTGTTATCTATGTGATTTAGCAGCCTCGCTGGCCAGTCCACTTCTGCTTTATATCTCTGCCATTTTACAAAATCACTGTAATTGTGTACAGTTGTCCCTGCACAACGTGTAATTTCCTGTAGTTTGAAAAGCTTTCAGCATAAGATTGTCTAAACTTAATAGCATAAACATTAATTTAGTGTGTTAGATGGGTTATTGGGTGTTTTTAGCATGCATAAGTCTGGCAATAATTGTGTTGGACAGAAGAAATAAGTTCTATTTCCTTTGCTCTCTGTGCTGCTTTTACTTAAATGGATCCCCGGTGATGCTGATACTCAGTGTGTAGCGGTCATTTCAATTTTCAGAGAGTTGTACAAACATTAACTAATCTTCACAACGTATTCTGAGAGCTGCCTTAAACACCTTATTTGCTCACGTAATGGCTGCAAGCAAATAAAGGCCTCAACCTCCAGGAGCCTGTACCAGATTATCCAGAGTTTTAGGGCAGACTTGTGTAGCGTCCACGTCCCCTCTTTTTAGGCAGAATCTGGAGGAAGCGAATGTTGTTGCTGTGTTATGAGCAAATACCGTGTGAGTGGTGTAATAGCGGAGGCAAAGCTGGGAAAACGGAGGGAAAACATTTGCAGAAGTGACATGTTAATCTCTGGTTATCCAGAAGTGCTGAGTGCCCACAGCTCCAACAGATGGAGTGCTCAAAACACTCGAAATCAGACCCAATATGACTCCCAGATGGGGCGTGCAGAATTGCTGAGCACTTTTGAAAAACCACTTACCTGAAGTGAGCGGCAAAGCCAGCCTGGCTGGATCTCTGGCACACCTGCCAGCCCTCGCGCTCTCCTGCTAGGCAAGAGGAGAACTGGGGCAGTGCTGAAGGATCACACTTCGGAGAGGAGAGGAGCTCCCCCTCGTTTCAGGATGGGGAATGTTGTCTCAAGTGTCCAAAGAAGGGCAACGAAGCTGATGAAGGGTCTGCAGAACAAGTCTTATGAGGAGCGGCTGAGGGAGCTGGGGTTGTTTAGCCTGGAGAAAAGGAGGCTCAGGGGAGACCTTATTACTCTACACAATTACCTTAAAGGAGGCTGTAGCGAGATGGGGATCGGTCTCTTCTCCCAAGCACCAACCGAGAAGACAAGAGGAAATGGCCTCAAGCTATGCCAGAGGAGGTTTAGGTTGGATATAAGGAAAAATTTCTTCACTGAAAGGGTTGTGAAGTTTTGGAACAGGCTGCCCAGGGAAGTGGTTGAGTCATCATCCCTGGAGGTCTTCAAAAAATGTCTGGATTCAGAGCTTAGTGACATGGTTTAATGGTGGACTTGGCAGTGCTAGGTTAAAGGTTGGACTGGATGATCTTGGAGGTCTTTTCCAGCCTAAATGATTCTATGAGTCCTGCTAAGGTGCCCAGGCGAAGAGGATATTTGTGGTGTGTGGCCAGTGATATGAGGGGGCAGATCAGGGCCCGGCCTGCACTGTTGCAGAGATTCAAGTCTTGCTTGGCCCAGATTCTTCTAGAAGACATAAAAACTGTAGTGGACACCTGGACAAGGATGCCAAGGACTGCTTCATTCTCCTGCGTAGTAGAGGAAGACTTTCAAACGGTGCCCACACACAGCCCCAAGCCTCTGCATCCAGTGCAGAGCCTCCTGTCAGGCGCCGATGGGAAGGGTATTGGAAACAGTTATCGCAATTTGATCAGTATTACGTAAGGACTGGTCTGTGTTCCAGTCCTTTGGGATAATTAATGCAATCTACAGCACCCTGTTAATCAGCAAGGGAATGGCAAAGAAGTTATTTACTGATAGGTGTTAGCTAAAGAGTAGTTGATAGATGCAGAGTCATCAGAGCCAACTGGCTTTGATTTCATCATGCCCGGCGTTGTGGGGCTTGCCAGGACTTATTTTAGATTTTCAGTTGTCATTACTCTTTTTTTCCTCCTATTTTGGCGTGTAACATTATCATATGTGCTTCCCTCACTGGTGTGTTGGAAGTAGTTGCATTTTTAAAAATTATTTGACTTAAAAGTATGCTGTGGATGGGAGAGAAATGGATAATATTCGTGATGCTGATAACTTCTTGTGTCCCAAGGGCTTTGTTTTTAAATAATTATGTGAAAACCCTATAAACAAGGGTGGATTATTAGTGTTTTTAAAGCAGAACAAGGAACCGTGCCAATGGCCACAAAGATGTAGATTGTGATTTTACAGTCTGTGTTGAGGGATGGAGTATGACTGCCATGCTCTAACAACAGCCTGTGAAGTAGACTGTATTTATCCTTCATCTCTCCTGTTCTTTAGCAAGGGAATAAATTATTAGTTTGTTATTTCTTAATCTTTGGTGGGTGAATAGCTGTGCCAGTCAGCTATTCTGGGGCAGAGAGATGTGAATTTTATTTCCTTCCTCCTCCTTCCCATTCTCATTTGCTCTCAGAAGAGATTGTCAGGTAAGTTCATGCCATCTTTTTAACCAGTCTCAGTGGTAAAGAGGCAATCTGATGCTTAGGTGACAAGGACAGACCTTGAAGAGGCTGAGGAATGAGGTTTGAGCATCATTAGAGTGAAATGAATGGAAGGAAAGCCAGCAGTAGTCTTGCTTTTCTTAAATGATTTGTCCATTTTTTTGTGTTAGCAAATTTGCCTCTTCACCGTTTCGTTTGAGTTTTGGATTTTTTTTTTCCTCATCCTTTTGTGATCTCTTCTGACTTTACTTTTTCTTTCAGCTGGTGTTTATATGTATGTCATGGTGCTTGTCCTGCAGTTTGAACATCACAATTTTTTATTTTTATTTTTTTTAGCATAGATATTTTAGTGGTGTTTCCTGAGCCGGTCTTACTCTTCCCCTCTTTAGTTTTTGATGGTTTTTATTGTTTGCAGTCTACCTCTGACTATGCAGTTCTGCCCTCCTGAGCTGCATACAAAACCAGGTTAAGAGCCAGTCTTTGCCTGCAGGAGTTTATGAGCAATGTAAACAAGCCAGGCTCGCAAAGGTGGGTAGGAGCAGAAGCAGAGAGAAGTGAAGTGCCTGGTAGGAGGCTGTGATGCAGAGCAGTGCCAGGACCAGGTGTTAGATGGTAACTAGTCTCTAGTGCTTACCTGCACGCTGTATGCTACTTCATCACCTGGGGAATGAGTCACCCTACCTTCCTAGTTCATGCTTTGCTATTTTTTCATTTTCTTCCCTAATACTTAGGGTTGTGATTGCATGTGCTTAGTTCAAATCTACCTTTATGCTTCTTCCCCAGGCTTCCTCTGGGCTTTGAACCCTCCATCACTGCTGTGTGGTGGCTGGCCTGCCATGCTTTGCAGTCTGGCAGATTTCAGGTGTTGGCAGCACAGAGAGGGAAACCGTGGCGCGGTTTTCTGGAGGCGCTGGTGTCTGTACGCTAGCGTTTCGAAAATACAGCCTTGGCCGCTGTTGCTGGCTGGCTTCACAGGGGACAAAATGGAGCTGGACAAAAGAGTAAAGCAGCCGAGGTCAGTGAGACAGCAAGCCTGCTCCCAGAGGGCAAGAGCTCTAGAAATATCGTGGTGTGGCTTGGAGCCCCGAAGGCTGGGGCCTCGTGCTCGGTCAGGCTCGGAGCAGATGTTTTTCTCATACTCGCCTCCCGTTTTGCTAGGGCTGCGGCGTTGCAGGGGAGCCATGTCTCCCACAACTGTTTGGTGCTTTTAAAAAGTAAATAATATGGGGGAAAGGGACGCATGTGTCTTGCACTTTGGCAAATTGTCTGCTGATAAATGTTAGTCTGAAATTTCAAAGGGACAGTGCTCTGTACAGTAGCTTGGGGCCTCGGAGTCAGAAGTGCTGGTCACCTGCAGCTCCTATTAACTTCAAGTAGAACCGTATGTACTTTGCACTTTTGAAGACCAGGAGCTCCTTAGGGCTTAAATGTTACCTTTTTTATTTTTTATTTTTTTTCCCCTAAATAGCAGTTACAAGCTGACAGGGAAATCTTCTCTCACTTTTACTGTATTTTTCTTAGGGGAAAGAAAGGGGGTTGGGAGACCAAGGGAAGAACCTTTTTTTTTTTCTTTTTCTTTTTTGTCTTTTTACAGCACTGAGATAACGTATTTTCAAAAGCAAATACCTCTGTGTCTCCTACAGGTAGCACTTCATACTGTTACCAGCATAATGCTAGTGGTTTAATTATCTTTATTGTTTGTCTTTGACAACTTAGATTAGATAACAGGGATGGACATCATTTCTCCCCATACAGCTTTTTCACTTTTAAAAATCTTATAGTATTTGGGATGCAAGGGCTGCCAGAAAAGGATTATTTGCTTAGACAAGGAAAAATGTGACAGAAGCTTCTCTAGTAGTTATGTGGAGCTGATTTTTATGAAACATGCATTTTGAAAAATACTCGCTTCTCTGGTCTCGTACCAGCTCTCACAGTTTTATTAACTGGCAGGAACTTAGTATTCCTAGTGGTATATTAGTTTAAAAGGATCTAAATTTTCAATATGTGTGTTTGTATGTGCACCCATTTTTATTTCTCTGGAGACATCCCTCTAGATTACAAGGAAAAGCTTGAAAGTCTAACCCAGATGTACCTAAAAGGTTCAAAAGTCAGTGCATTCTGCATTTTTTCTTATTTGTCAGTATCTTCTAAAAAGTTTGATGTATCAGCCATCCTCACCAGGGCTCCCAGTGCACACAACATCTTACACAACATGCTGATTTTGCCTACACTGGAAGAAATGAGCAGGTTGTTGCCAAATGGCTGATGCCAACTTGTTTTTTCTACGCATCCTTTTGCTTCTGCTGCCATTAAAGCAGGACTGGGAAGCTGAAGGGGAGGGCAGCGAGCACCATTGCAGCTCCTCTCCATTTCTTGTGGCCATGGGAGGTGCAATTTCTACCTCTCCAGGGTTGTTTCCAGACCTCCAATCATGTCTGTACCACTGCCTGTTTCCCCAGTGTGGAAAAGCTGCTGTGGTTGGTGGGATAGGAAGCGTCTGCATAGCCAGAAGGGCAGGAGGTGCCCTGCCCTGGATGGAAAACCTCGGAGAGGGCAGCCTGGAAATGCAGGAGAGTACCCCATCCCAGAAGCCTGGAGGCTCTACTGACACCACAACCTCCCTTCGTATCTTGCATCACTGTAATCTTTTGCAGGTCTTCACCTAGCTGCCCAAATGTCCCCTTCTTAACACGACAGGTCCGGCTTTCCCTTTTTACCTCTAAGCCTTTAGCTGGTTCTGAATAATGTGAACATCTTTTGGAGGGGAAGCAAAGGGAATCGGGTCTTTTGAATGCGGAGCTGGTGAGCACGTGCGCCAGTGCCTCTTTATTGCGTGGGTTTCAGTTCTTGAGTTTGTAGGCTGAGATTTTGTGGTTTACGCTCAACTGATGAACTTTCACTATTTTTAATTAGACGTGCTTTGACATTCTGAGTTTGTTTCATGTTGCTGCCGAGTGATGCTGTATCTGTTGCTTGCTTATGGCATTAACAGTGGGGAATATCCAAAGTAGATATCCTTCCTTTTTGAGAGGAAAAAAACGGTGCCCGGTTTGTTTAGTTGTATTAACTTTCTTTTCGTTGTTAGTAGTAGAAGTGATTTATTGGGACAAACGGGGTGCCAGCACTGGGAGACCGATAACTGGCAGGGTGCACTTGCTCCCTTTGGGCCCCGTCCTGGCACGCTGGTAGCTGAGCAGTACCCCGTGAGGAACCGCCGAAACGGCAGTGCTGCATACACGAGGAATTATTCAGCAGGAAGAGGACTGGCAGAATTTGGCCTTTAGGAAAGAAATTTCATTTTGTGAGTGTATTACAAACAATAGAGAGTTAAGAGATGAAAAACTGCCACTACATAGAAAAAATAATACTGTTTCAATTTAAGCCTTGGTTTAGTAAGTTTTCCTGGAAAGAAACTTGGTCCTGAGGGCATTTTATCTATTTTTCTCTCTCTCTCAGGGTTTTATACTGCTGCCCATCACTGCAGTATCTGAATGCTTTCTATATAAAGATTGATAGCAACCCCTGTGAACTCTGCAGTCTGTACCACATCTTTCTTTGCGGGCTGAAAAAATATTTTGGGTGCCACTTTTCAAATAAGATACTGTTTTTATTTAATTTTGCATTATAATTGTAAAGTATTTTTTTAATTATTGTTTTGGGAGACATTTTTCTTTCTTTTTATGATTTTGCTGAGTTTCTGGGGTACAAGAAGCAACGTTGTTATAGTTTGCATACATTATTGACTTTTTAAAGTGTTTTTCTCTAAATGTCACATGAATCAGATAAGGGACAGGTTATCAAATATCTAATGTTACAGAGGTTTTCTTTTTTGTTCAATGTTATCTAGATTGTTTGAAAAGCGTTCAAATTATATTTACATTTTTACAGGTGATGGATACCAGCTCTGTATGGTCTCATGAGTACTGTTAGATGCAGTATTTTTATCTTTTAAAATGATTCAAGTAAATGTTTAAATTAGTAGATAGGAATAAATTCTTAAAACTAGCAAGATTGCAGTGAGAGGATTTACTTACTGTTTTGGATATTCAGTTCTGAACCATTTCGATTTTAGTCTTGTGTGGCTAATCTATCCAGCTATGTAATCTGCCTGTTTAAACAAGATGCTTAGATCTTCCCAAGTAATTTCAAAGAGAAATAAAAATAACATAGTTGTTTTCTCTTTCTTTCCAGTCTGTCAGAGAAACACCTTGATTAAGAAAATTTTGAAGAAACTCAAGTGGTAGTGTTGAGTCCCATGGTTATTTCAGAAGATAATTAGTCCTGTAGTCCATCCTTTGTTATTGTTTTTCTTTTTTAATCTCACATGACTGTGAGCTCCAGATGCGAGGGCAAGCTCATAGACCTTTTCTGCTGCAAACGCTTAGTGTCTCCCGGCACTGTCCCAGTGAATATAGATGTCGCTGGGAACTTGTCCGATGCTGGTGGTAGCCAGAGATAGTTCAAGGTAAACCACTGAATATTAATGCAACGATTTGAACTAGACTGTGCATTTAGTGGGCAATTTGTGGAGAAGGAGGAATTCTGGTAGATTTCTGTAGAAAAGAGGAGAGTAGGGAAGATAATCTTGCAGTAAGGAGTTTTTCTATTTCCTCAATGGACTGCTAGTATTTTCTTAGAAGGGATGCAGTATTAGAAGAGACCTCAAGAAGTTATGCAGACCATCCTCCTTTCTTCAGAGGTGAAATCAAGTGAATTTACAGTATCTGTACCAGTCATTTCCCAGCCGGTGACTTGTGTGTTGTGAAGAGAGATGAGGAATTCCTACATCATGGAGAGAGGCATGGCTGAGGAGCCTGCAGAAACCTTCACCCTCCAGTGAAGCAGGTTCTGCTGCCTCCTCAGGTATCTTACCTAGTGTGCTAATAATTTCATAGTGAGGGGGAAAGAAAAGACAATATTTTCTTGTGTAGTTCTTTTTTTGTACTTCAGGGAGCACCTGTTGTTCCTACCCCGTAGAGACACTTAATTTTGAACAGAATATATGGAGGTGAAGCAGCACAGTCAGCTTAGCGTTGACATCTCCATCCGAAGTATCTTTACCTATTCTTTTTACAATATACTTTTTTTTTCCTACAGCTGCTGTTTTAACTTCACATAATCTTCAAAGGTGTTAAACATGCATTATCACATGTTGAAGTCAGTGGATTCTAGAAGTCAGACCATATATTCTTGTTTGAAAAACTAGCTGTGGAGTTGTATCTTACTTTTTACTATTGAGTGCCCATTACAATTGGTGGGAGCTACAGGGTGCATGATATTTTTGGAAATCAGGCCATCGAAGTATACTTCGGTTATAAATAACCGTGAGCTAATTAGGTTTTAAAATGATAATGATTCACAAATGGAGTGCATCTTTCTTGTCTCTCACTAGTAGAGATACTGGGTCAACTTAGATGAATTCCTCCCTGGCTTGGATCGCCTGCCAGCGTCTCGGTACCTTCCTTGCACAAGTTTCTTTTTTGAGGACTGTGAGTCAGCACGGTTTTGAAGCGGATGAGTCACAGTCCGACTGGCTGAATGACAGTTACCAAGTGGGTGGGTGAAGCAAGGACTTTATTCTAGGAAGGAGTAAATACAGACAGAGGCCAAGCCTGGAGGTGAAGGAGGCCATGGGATGAAAGGCATTAACTGATAGGAAGCACTGAGCTGGCGTTGGACACTGGGTGCTCTTCGTGGCTGGCTGCAGTGAGGTGCTTCCTTGCGGCTCCGTCTGATGCTCCCATGGACAGGCTGTGCCCCTCCTCGGGAAGCAGAGCTCCCAGATGCAAGGCAGCTAATCCTGACGGATCACAGAGGAACGTTGGCTTTGCTGGGAGCCAGCTGTTTCTATCCAGCAGTTAAATTTCTGACCAGAAGAGAACCAGGCTGGTTTATACTTCAGCCCTTTCGTTCAGGTAGGATGTAAACCTTGAACAGCTCTCTGGTGGGGACAGGCAGTATCAAGGGCTCCCGTGCAGACCGGATTAGCATGCCGACCTCTGAAATCTGAAACAACAGTGGCATATTTTACTGTCTGATGAATCTTCTTGTAGGGCTTAGAAACAAGAACGTAAACCACATAAAAACATCCCGTTCTGGATAACCCCATTTACTGTTTAGTAGAAACCAGACTGCTGCTCCAAAGCATCCGTTTGTGTTTCTAAAGTGTTCCCGCACGCAGCTCCTCAAGTTGTAAGGGAATTTAAAATGAGATTTCCCTTGAGGCGTGAGGATTTTTTTATTATACGGTATTTTGTAGTTCAACAGGAAACCAGAAAATATGACTCTCTATCACTGCCACTAAAGTTACTGCTGACCACATAGCTCTGTATATTACCAGGTAGTGACAAAATCAGAACTTTTGGGATACAGCTAACATTTTTCCCTGTGATGGGGTGCGTGCTTAGAGTGGAAGAGCTGTTGGTCAGAGATGTTGGAAGGGACTGAAGAGCGGTGGCTTAATAATAAAGCTGCTTGCAAGCCTGGCTTTCTTTCCCTTCCTCCCAGTATGTTCAGATAGCCCAGTGGAGTGAGTAAAGTAAACACTTCAACTGATAGTATCCTGGAGTATTCAGAAACTGAAGAAGGAAGCTGTGGTCACCAGATTCCAGCTGTCCTGTTTCCTCTTCCAAATGAAAAGGCTTTTATCAGGATAGTGTATATAAATATTTTTCAGTACAAGCTCAACTCATGCTAAAACTATTTTGGTTACAATGTTTGTATTCTCTTGACATCTCACTGATTTCGGATCTAGAAAATGTGAGACACTGAAATGAGAGTTGAGAGGCAATCTGATATACTCTCTATAAAAAAATTACAAAGAAATTTATCCTGACTAGTAGAACAAAGAAATAGCCAATGGCTGAAAGCTGAAGCCAGTAAAATCCAAGTGGCAACATGGTGCATGTCTTGAACAGTAATAGTAATTTACTACTGGAACAGATTGCTGAGGGATGCAGTAGGTTCCCCTATCACTCGAAGTTTTAAAATCAACATTGGGTGTCTTTCTCATTTATCTTTAACTTGCTGCATTCAATCTAGGGCTTACTGGGTGATACTCAATGGCTTCTGTTACGCAGAAGGTGAAACTCCATCATCGTAATGTTCTGCCTGGCCTTAAAATGAGGGTCTGTGAGCTGTGGCTGCTTGTATTGTTTGATTAACAAATTGAATTGCTGGTGGTAATGGAGGACATGCAGAGCCAAATCCCGAATTGAATCTAAGTGATGGGGAGAGTAGGGTGTGTGTGTGCGTGTGTGTGTGTGTGCGTGCGTGTGTGTGAGTGTGAGACACCTGGCTTCCTAGCTTTTGTGTTACATCACCTTTGATTTCCTTAGAGTCATGCTCACTTACCTACCCCATGCCTTTGCTTGGCCTGCTGCTTCTCAAGGGTTCCTAATGGCATAAATCACACGCTGAACAGGTAAAAGGAAAGAGGATTCAAGACAGATTAACGAAGAGAACAATATGTTGGGAAGCATGACTTTAAGTGCCCTCGACTTTGGGGCCTTATAGCTTTTCTGACTCTTTGGCATATAAATTGCATCAATTTAGAGTCCCTCATACATCAATAGATTGGGTAGAACAAGTTCTAAGGGAATCTGAGTGAGCATAAGTGGGTATAAATTACATTACCTTACAGATTGCTTCTGAATTTGGCCCAGATTCTTTCCTTTATTTTCATTATGTCAACTTCGTGCATTGGCATTATGGTCTTTTCAACAACTGGCCTGACAGCTAATGAGTTCTTTCTACCAACAGTAAATCAGCCAAGTCAGAAAATGCTGCTCAGTGTAAATACTTCTCTTTATGTTCAGAGTATTTTGAATCTCATTAAATTTAGAACAGTGTCTTAGTAGAAATGCGTATGGAGAAGTACTGTAAAAAGTGGTAATTATTCATAAGCCACCTGGATTCCTCTTTTCTCCCCAGCTAACAATGTTCTAAGTCTTGGGGAGAATTAGGAGGGGGCTAGACAATGTGGTAATGCTGAAATATAAACTGTTGTGTTGAAAACAATTAAGTCCAAACGGCTTTAGGAAGTTTTTCAGTTTATGCTTGTTTGTATTCCCCAAAATTCCTGCAACAAATACAGTTAAAAGAAAAAGTTAAGAAATAAACTGGTAACAGTTCCATTCCTGGAGAGCTGAAACAAAGGAAACTTTAACTGTAGTTCATTAGGAAACAGAATAGAGTTTTCCTTTTAGCATTGAATAGAAGAAAAATTGTATTTGTATGTTAATTAAGTTACAGTAGAATTTGCTTTAGGAATAAATTACATATATGATATGCAACTTACTTTATCTCTGTGTTCAGAGTATGTTGCTAAAATGCTAAATCCTACCCCAGATCACAATGTTGATAAATATTTCTGTTCTGCTTCGTTATTTTTAGAGAATTTTTCTGATGCTGGCAATTCAGCATTTAATAAGTCATGGGGTAGGTAGGGCAAGGAATTCCTGGTTGACTTCTCCTGCCTTTTACCCTGCTGTATGAACTGAAGCAAAAGTCACTGTTTTCTGTCCTCCTTCCCTAATCTGAGATCGGTAAGAAACCTATAGAATCTCATGGAAGATGTTCGGAGTTGCAGTTGATGTCTTTTTTTAATATTCTCAGGTGGTGGGAGCTATATAAATGCAAACTACCCATATTATTTCCTATCATGTAAGATTTTCTATCATGCTTCTCCTCCAGAATCCCTGTGTTGTCTTGAATAATGAAATTGCGTATGTTCCGTAAATGTCAGTGCAATTTATTATCATCTTTCATTCAGAGCATTACAAAATGATTTGCAGATGCAGGTGTTGCTAATGATTTTCAGCCACCCTCCTCAAAGATTGGAGAACGTAATTGTCCCTGTTTCTATAACAAGGATGAAACTCGTTACCTAAAATGAAAAGGCCAGTTTTAAAGGTGAGTCTGGGTTGCAACTACATCTTCTTGTGGTGCTTTTCATACTTTCTTCTACTTCTTCAGTTATTTTTGCTTAGTGGGATCCATTGGCTGCAAAGGAGCTGGAAAACTGTTTTATGTGCAGAAGGATGCTTTAGATGAAAAGGAGGGGGTACAGAGAAAAAAGTGCTCTTGGCAGACCTAAAAATGTGTTGCAGTATTTAAATGTGGACGTTGTGGCTCTTTGTCATCTGAACACCCCTAAACCTCTGTTTACTTCTAAAGACTACTTACAACAGCGTCAGTAGTATTTTATGGATTGCCTTGGTTCTCAAAAGGCCGTAGTTAATAGGAGACATCACATATGACTAATCGTGGACAGTTTGAAGGGGATATGTGGGGAAACGTTTTTGGCTATGTCTTAGACACTCCTTTGTCAAGCTTCCTGGTGAGGAAGTTCCCTAGGAAATCAAAGTTGTAAATGGAAGCATGGTGGAGACACTAAATGCTTGAAAATATATGTCTGTAGACTTCACTCCTGTTTGGTGAGGACATTGGATTGAGGATCCTGGTAATAAGAAGGACTTCATCCGTAGAAAAAAGGAAAAGATTCCTTCTTTCTGCAGGCCTGAGCAGGTGTAGCTGGTCCTCATGGCACAGAGGTGCACAGATTTACGTGTGGGTTTTCTTTTTTTATTCCCCCCCCCAGCCCCGCAGCTTCTAATGTCAAAAGTACTGACAGTAGTGTAGACCACTAGCTGCAAATTAAAGCTTTCTTCCATTGGGAGAAACCCTTGGGGGAAGGTTGGTGCACTCATGTCAGCTCTCTCTTGGGGCAAATCCTCTCAGATGGTACTGTATCAGGGCATGCAATATGCAGCCACGTGCCAGTGGGGTAAGTCAAGTGGGGTGCCCAATGTGCCCAATGTCAGAAGTATTTTAGTACAGATTTGACTGTGAGATGTTGTTGTTGTTGTCTTTTAAAGTGAAGCTGTATGTATTTTGCTTGTGGCAGCTCTGAAGGTTCTCCAGTTCACTTTTTATTTGATTTTGATTAAAATCGACGTTTCTGCCAGCCTTAGTGATCCTGTGAGTGAGATATCAGAGTTTGTATTCCTGGATTTGATCTTTTACTGCACTGTACAGCGCAGGGACTCGGTGCCTCCACGTAGGAGGAAGGCAGAGCTTCAGATCTCCGTGCAGCAGCCCTGTTCAGGGCCGGTGGCTGATGAGCACTGCAGGAGGTGGCTGGTAGTGCTGATGGGCTGTGGATATGCACCAGGTAGGCATCCCCAGCAACCTAAGCTTTCTGAAGTTTAGCCTGATCTAAACACACACCAGGTGTGGTCAGTACAAGATTCCCATCCCTCCCTGATAATCTTATTTAATGTTCATCTGGAAAGACTGGGCCTTGTGGAGAGAAGTTTACTTTTTGTGCTAGCTTCATGTAGACTGTTGCGTTCCTCCGGAGGCTGAGAGCGAGGGGTGCCAGGTAGTCCTTCTCTCCTGGCAGCGGGGTTGAGGATGGCAGGTTGTGAAGTTTACGTTTGTTGTCATGGAATTGGGCTGGGATCCGAACAGCGCGCCGTTCCTGAAGTATGTTCTCTATTAAAAAGGCTGAGGCAGGCTTAATGGCTTAGATAAACTATCCAAAGATTGGTGGAGTAATTAGTGAATGTGCCCTGTCAGACCAACTAATTTGTTTAATCTTGAACTGGCAATGTTTATAGATATTTAAATCATCTTAAGAAGCGGCTGTCCAGAGTCATGGCAGGATTGTGATCTACACAGTACCGTGGACAAACAGACCCGCTTTCTGCTTTCGCTGCAGCACCACTGAGCTCCGCAGAAGGCCAGCGTGGTCCTACCACGCTGCCATTTCATGACTATTTAATTCAGTCCTAGTGCTAGAGGTGATTCTGTCCTTGCTGGCAGCTGCTCTTTTCCCAGCGCGGACACTTGCTTTCGTGTGGATACCAGGCGAATCAGGCTAGG
The DNA here is from genome assembly GCA_013399475.1 of Chauna torquata. Taxonomy (NCBI): domain Eukaryota; kingdom Metazoa; phylum Chordata; class Aves; order Anseriformes; family Anhimidae; genus Chauna; species Chauna torquata. The sequence continues at coordinate 459,947 of VXAL01017797.1, read as the reverse complement.
GAGCAGATCTGGCTGAAAGCTAATGTGTTCTGTGATTTTTTTATTGTTTTTTTTTTTTAATTTATTTATTTTTTCCTTCCCTTTGTTATTGGGCTCCCTGAGCCAGCTCAGCACACGGCCAAGCAGGCACTGGTGCTGGCAGCCGAGGGGCAGTGGGGACACCCCGCCAAGGGAGGTGGCAAGGGCAGGACTCTGCTGTCACATGACTTTTGCTTTGGGCAGCTTAAGTCGGTAACAAAACTACAACCTGAGTTTACATGCCTTTTTGCGTAAATGGAATAGTTTGCTGATTTCTGGCAGGAGTTGTTTGGGCTCTCTAGGGTGCAGGGACAAAAATGTCAGAAGGTTCACTATAATGACTGAGTCTTCCAGCTTCCTGTACAGTTCTTTGCCAAATTAAACAGAGCCAGAAATCTCAGCACTGGCAGCTGTAGGGAGTTAATCCCACCCAGATCCAGATTAACCATGGCACATTCTTGTAACCATAGGCACGAAAGCTTAGTGTAGACAGCTGTTCTGATAAACCGATCTGGGAATCTTGCCCTCATAGGAATGTTTGATGCATATTGGCCGGAGAAGTGGTTTGCAAAGTTAGTGCGGGACAAACTGGTAGCCTGGATGGCAATTGCATGTTATTCTCATTGCTTGTGATGGAAATACTACATGGTTACCAAAAATGACATGAAGTTTTCCTTCAAATGCTCAATGAATTTGTATCTCTACCTGACCTTTATAGATGCAATGCCATTACTCATCTCTGTTTGTGGTGAGCGCGTGATTCCTATTTGTTTGTATGCATAGAGTCCTGCCACAGAGAGGCAACAAGTGCAGAGGTGGACAGCTTGCTTCCTATGCCAAGCAATATTTCTTTTGCAAACAGGATTTTCTTCTCTACCAGTTTTGCACTTGTGGCCTATGTTGGCATCATTCGTGATCACGGTGGATGAATACTGGTGGAAGGGGAAGTCAGAGATGATTGAAAAGCAGAGGAATGTGGTAACTGCTGAAAAGAACAACATTTGACTGAGCGAATGGAGGTAAACCCTTAAGATTGCTTGGAGCCGTGAAGGTGGGTCTGCTTGGATAGCTCCATGGGTTGAGCACCAGCATTTTACTCTTAACAGGTGGGGATTTGAGCACTGTTGAAGGGAAAAAGCCTGGTTTTGCCACAGGGTATTGGGGATGCTAAAAGTTGACCTGGGTTCAAAATGAGAATGGGTAATTTCATTGCACACATATCCACTAAGGATGCTAAACTTGGAGGAATTGTCTCCAAAAGACTGTCCGTGAAGTGCTAGACACTCGAGCAAAGGCTGGGAGTGTGCTCGAGGGCAGTATCTCTTTCTTCTGTTCCTATGCTCTTCTTTTGGCATCTGCTTCTGGTTGTTGTCAAAGACAGGATTTAGGGCTAGATGGACTTGTGCTCTGACCCAGCATAGCCATTGTGACTTCAAGGGAGAATATTTTTAGAAATAGCAGAGTCTAGAAGGTAAAGTATTGGCCTGGAAGGAAATCATTATTTTCCGGGCTCTACTATTAGTATGCTGTTCAAACTGGGACAAGTTATTTCATCCGTTTGACTCTCCCATTCTCCTGGCATGCACCCTTTATCCATATTGTTGTTTCAATTGTCAGTTCTGTCAGCTGAGGACTTTCTTAGGACATGTTTGCACAGTTGCAGGCAAGGTAACACATTTCAAGGGCTTATCTCTGCACTGCTGGAAGTTCTGGCTCTCAGCTGAAATTTGGTAGCTGACTGTGAATGCTTTAATTTCATTGTGGATGTAAATTAAAGCAGGTTAAATTAAACTATCTTGAAGCATTGCCACAAAAATGGTTTACCCTAACTTTGCAGTTGTAATAGGTCAGGAGTACCCGTGTATCAGGTAAGAAGGGGTAGCGTCCGAGGGTATACAAACTCGTCAGCTCCCCACTGTGTGCGTGTCCTCTGTGCAGAGCTTTGCTCAAAGGAGCTATCGGTCTATTTTGTGTCACTACTCACTATTCTAGTAATAATGGTGGTAAATCTCAATAGCAAAATGATTCTGCTCAGATGTTCAACCTCTCTCGCTCCTTTGATTAAGGAAAGATTTAATGCTTTAATTTGAGACATGTTTTGTTAAAGAATAGAAGGCTTTGATATGCGTATTTATAAAGGGGTGCACTTCCTGAGCAGATTGGCAGACATTCTTTGCTGGTGAAAGATGCTGGAAGTACAGGCACTGATATTCCCCCCACCCCCTTTCCACTTTTGCAGAGATGGGTGCAAACCCGGATTTTTTTTTCTTCCTGAGGGAGTAAAAGTTAAGTGCCTATTCTATAGCAGAGAAAGAACACTTATTATGCAAACTATTGGTCTTCTAGCTGCAGTTTGCCATTGTGATTTTATCAGCACTGTAGGGTGTCACTAATATGACCCAGAACTTAAACATGTTACTGTCACTGTAACATGTGTTTCTTCTAAAACTACTACTGTCAGGCAGCTACTGCAAGTCCAATTCTACATTCTAGCATCCTCTCTGAGAATAGCTAGGCTTAGCTTATCATCCTCTTGGCACAGAAAGAGATGTGGTTTTGAGCTCTGGAGGGTGCAATCAGAGCTGAGGAGAGCCGTTCTCCAGGAGCAGCACATATTGAAACTCAGTACTTATTCTGCCTTCTCTTCAAAAACCAACATGAGCATCCTTGGCTTGGTCAAAACTCAAAGATAAAAATTTTCAGGGTTCTTGAAAGTAAGGGTGAGATTACTACAATTTGGAAGATCTGGAGACCATTATGGCTTGAGCAGAAGGAAAGCTTTCGGTTGCTTCGTAAAAAACAGGCCATTATTGCCTCTCTTTTGAGAAGGTGCAACCTGCTTGTCCTTTTTCCATTGTGCAAGGCAAGTTGATTGCTGCACGAGTAACAAGCCATAACCCTCCTCAAGTGCTTTTGAGAGTCTAGCACTGACCTACACTCCATAAATTGGAAGGCTGTGAATTGTGGCTGGCCCAGCAAAAAAATATTGTGTATTGTGGGCTCTTTGTGATCTTTTCCACTTTGCACACCCTCACAGAACCAGACACAATCCAGCCCATTATCTATATGTGAGAGTTTTCACTATTACAGTCTTGTAAAAGTTTTTATTAGCAATTCTGATTTGGAAAGGACAAATGGAGGCTGAAAGAATGGCAAATGCAACCTGGATATAACTTTTTGATCCCAGAACCCAATTAAATTTGTGGTTTTAAAGTGCGTGTGACTCCTGAGTTCAGCTCTAATACTAGATTTATATTATTTCCTGGAATGAAAGTCACTGCAGACAATTTCCAGAAGAGCATAATAATGATCCAGTGAAAAATGAATCCAGCTTTTGATTTTATTTTTTTCCCCCAACAGAAATAAGATAGAGAACCAATTTAGTTTTATATTGGCTATTCTGTTAATGCTCAGTAACTTTCCTACCACCATTGACTCTTTTTTTTTTTTTTTTTCTCCCAGATATCTTCTTTATTAGTACTGCTGTTGCTGTGCATTGTTAGTGTGCATTTTGCTTGAGTTGGCTAATGCTATAGCACTATTACATTTTTGGGGAGAAGAAAGAAAGAACATTGATTGAAGGGTAACCTTACTTACCAAATATCATATTCATAAGCCCATTTTTCATGAATAATTAGTATTCTGTGAACCACGTGTTTCTTTTTTCATCATATCATGGTCCTGTGCCTAACATGATGCTTCAGCCTGATCAGTTAAGGTGTAAGAGGGAACTTCGGACAGCAGTAACCATGAATGCTCTGTGCTAAGCTGCTCTCTAGCTCAAAACAGCCTTTGTGCTTCTGAATTATTATTACAGACAGTTAAAACCATAGATTTTGGGCTATCACTACTGTATTTGTCTCATTCCCAGTAATATCACAGGACAGCATTTCTCTCCCAAGGAGACTGTTATCTTAATTCTGCTACTTCTTGGAGTTTGTGGCACTTTTTGCTCCTTCTACGAAAGAGAGCTGAAAGATGCCAAAGATGAAAGCAAGCGTCGTTGCCCTCCTCCTTACTCCCTTCTTTGCTGCAGAGTTTGGCAGGGTATTATGAGGTTTCTGGTCTGTAAAGTGATATACTTGAGAGCTTTGGGGAAAACCGTAAGTTATTCTTAGGGAGAAAATGACTTTAAAATCTGTTTTCCATGGAAAAAAATGAAAGTGGTGTGAGAAGTCTTGCTTCTATGAAGCTGAGCTCCTTTTTTTTCTACCTTTGCCCATCTCCTAAGTTTCTGGGGACACTGGCTACCTGTAACGTTTATCAAAATGAAATTTTGGTCCAGTAAGGCTATGCTCTGAGAAAAAGCGCGAATCAGAAGTGCAGATCTGCTCCGTTGCTGTTATCCATGGACTTCAATGGACATGAATGAAGCTGTTTCTCAGCTGCCTAAGGTTGGAGGAGAGCAACCCATTCAACATCCTCTGTTGAAGTCTATGCGACTGGGGAACATGCAGAGTAAAGTTCTGTCTGGGATGTATCTAGGTAAGTTCCAAAAGTAGGTGCATCTTCATAAGCCTTTTTTAGTTTGAGTAGGAACTGCAGCTTTGTTTTCAACCTTTGGTTGATACCATTTGAATGCTTTCAAAGGTAAAGCTAATGTAGTTGTGAAATAGAATCATATTCACTTTCACTTCTTCCTGGACTTTTTGTTGTTGTTTTTTCCCCCTTCCCCCCCTGATTTGAGCTCTGTCTAGAGACAGAGCTGAAGGAAACATGTGGTAATGTAGTTCCTGGATTATCCTGGATTTGTGATAACCATGGGCGCAGGGGGATGAATGCTGTCAAGAAAAAGTTTCAGCTCAGATGAATGTTAACTGAAGATGAAAATCACCATAAAGAAAAAGAACCGTTGCCGCAAAAATCAAAAAATAAAAAACAAACACCACCTCCTTTTTGAAGCCTTTGGGAAAGCCCTTCTTGCGCACACTTTTTTTTCAGCAAATCAAAAAGATATCCATTAATTCCTGTTATCCCTTCCCCATTTCACGTTAGAAGATACCTTGGCTGTGATGAAGATAATCTTTATTCTTTCTCTGTTATCTGGACTGAATGCAGAGCATGACTCCGATGTGGTCAGTGTCATCCTCATTTCAGATGCTAACTGAGAGGAGAGGTGCTTGTTTATGTTCAAAATCAAAAAGCAAAGCATCCATCCGCTTGGAGTTAGTGGTTCACTGAGATCTCAGAGCAATGCTTTTTCTTTGAGAGACTTAACTTACACAAAATGTGATGCTAATTTCCTCAGTAAGCCTGCCTGGATGGTACATAGGTTATTGTATCTCTCAGAATTGCCTCATAGCAGAAGAACTCAGCAGAGTGGGGACTTAACCCCTAAATCTTTCTCTTCTTTATTATTATTCTTTCCCTCCTCGCTCTAAGCCAGTTTGGTAGTTGACTGCTTTGCACCTTGAGAGACTAGCAACGTACCCTGTGGCCTCTCCTCAGAGTGAAGCATGAATTACAAAACTGGGCTGTATCTCTTCATCTGCTTTTGTCAGACCGTGTAAAGAACAGCGTTGTAATGTTGGTTCTGGTTTGGAGCTGAAGTTTCTGTCTGGATGACATATCCCTGGATATGATGTGTTGAGCTTGCAGAGCTGTTCTGCTGCAATGAAATCCAGGACCAGATGAGTTGAAATGGATACTTGAATGAAATCATTATTACTCTCACAGATGCAGAAAAGTAGACATGCAGTAATGGCTTAGACAAAATGCATTGTTTCAAGACCATGTTAAATGAATTCCTCCAGGAGGGCTTTTGTTTTTATGGAGAGTGCTGTCCAAGGATGAAAGATCTGTTCTTCCTTAGTCCTACAAGGTAATTGAATATGATTCTGAAACTTTAGTCTGCTTCGTGTGTTACTGTCCAGGTCAAAACAAATAGTGTAATACTCTTTCCATCAAGTTTGACATATTTAGAGGCCCTGTTTCTAGTCAGATAGTTTATGAAGCCTAATATTATACTCTGAAATCAGAGTAGTAGTCCTCTCAACTGAATCATGATTTTTTTCCGAAGTAGATGTAAGGAATTTTCTTTCTTCTGGTAAACTTCAAAATGTAGTCCCATGGAACGTCTAGGCTCTCAAGTCAGAACAGTCAATTTCCTTGGAGTGACATTTGCCAGATGGCCTCAGTGTTGTCAATACAGAAAGTCACCCTCTTGCACTTCTTTGTCATTAATCTGTTATCAGTTCTGTGGCTGTGTATATAAAAGTCTTCTCTCTACCTTGGTGCTTATGGAGAGAAAAAGGTATACAACTTGTCTCATTTTGGATATTTATATTCTGAGGGATGCATCTTGGAGGAAGAGGTGGAAATTTGCTTTAAAATGGATCTTCGCCTAGGCTCATCATTAATAGGAAAAAAAAATATATTTACTTTGAAAATCTTTTTTCTTTGAATGAGGAGATCCATGAGCACAACTTTGCTAGAGGGAAACAGATAGAGAGGAGAGTCAGAAAATGACTTAGGCTCTGTCTTAGTCTTTTGTGTATTCAGAATATGTTATTATCATTTTAAAAGTTGCTTATGAATTTTCCACCAGTTTATACTTGGAAATCAATATGTGTTTCTCTGTGTAGGAAATGACCAAGAAGTAGAGTACCCTGTTTAATCATTAGCTTACAAACCATTTAACATCCTTTAATTCTGGTTTTGTACAAGACGCTGAATGCTTCTCTCGTACACGTGCACACACAGCCAGGCAGCCAGGCATGCACTTGTTGTTTGTCAAGTTATCCATTTGTAGAGATGAAAGCTGTCTTTATGTCTAGAGTCTATGAGGTGCTTTTTACCTCTTTATTACCAAGATTTAGTTATAAATAAGGTACCAACCTTCTTGTTTGCCGTTTTGTTTTCTCAATATGGGAACATGACTATATGGAAGCTCTGATTTGTAGGGTTTTTTTAAACATATAAAAGCAATTTTTGGCAAGATCGTTTTTCTTTCCAGGCTTTAATGATGTAATGATACATTATTTTTTGTTACAGAGGAGTGATTATTTTTGATCCCTGGTTTTGCTGCTCAGAATCTGATAGGTATTAAATGAACTATTTGTGCATGAGAAATGTATGCTCAGCACAGTATTTAAAGGTTTGATGTTGCCTTTAGATTTTGAGGGGTTGCAGTTTGAACAGTGGCTGTGTGGCATGATACTGGAGCTGTGCCTGGTGTAAGCCATAGCCTTCCTCTGTGAGTTCGATGCTGTTGGGTAAGTGGTGTAGCACATCAGCACAATTGCCTTTTGCCATGCTAGAGCAGTATTCTGCTTTTAGCTTAGCCTTAAATGATCTTAAATCTTTATCCTGTCTTCAGTGCAAAGGTGCTATATCTGAACAAGGTGGGGAGGGCTGTAAGTCACAGTCCTCAGCATGGTGGAATCTCATTAAGATGGTTGAGTCATCACAATAGTAAGGGTTTCAGCTTCAAAAGGTCATATGTTTGTAGGCCTGGTTTAAATAATAATAATAATAAAAATCATGTCGTTACTGATCTGGTGTGTGTGTGTATGTATATATATATATTTATATAAGTAAAAACACAGATTTTCCTNTATATATATATTTTTTTCCTTTCCCCATGGAATCCTAAAAGAGTATGGTATCCGACTCCTATTTGAACCTCAGTGGAAATTGACTGATTTCCTTTCCAACATAATACATCATGAATATTAAAACTGCTAAAATATGCAGCTGTGTATGCATTTCTGCAAGTACTACAACTCTTATAAAAGCCACGCAGAAATTTGCAGAGCTCTAAACAAAATACCTTCTTCCTTAGGAGACGTTTCAGAGCACAGGCATTACAAACAGGTGTGGGCAAGGGTTCACCTGCTTGATGTCGCTCTAAGTGCCAGCATCACCATTGGCAGCCTTCAGGCACGCAGAGGAGGAGATGTTTGGGCAGTGGTTGCATAGCTCTCTGCAGGACCAATGCAACAGTTTGGAAAAACTTGATTCCTTTTTGAGTAAAGAAGCAGTGGTTATGAATACCCAACCGTCTGCTGAGGGCCTCTGTACTCATTTTGGGTGGTAAGTCACATTTTAGCCAAACATAGAAACCAAGTGGTTTCTGCAGAAGTGCCTATGGAGTGAGATGCCACACAAGTAGCCCCTGCAAAATGAGGCCTTCATTGCTAAGAAAGGAACTAGGAACAAATGCTAAATCTTTAATTTTCTACATTCATCTGTTAGTAAACAAAAATATAGCCATGGAAATTTGTATTTCTTCCTTTGAAATCTCTGCTTGTATAGCTATTTCTTCATACAGTAGACCAAAGCTAACAAAAAAGCAGTTTTATTGTAAAACAGTGTTTTCCTATTTAGCTTTCAGAAAGCAAAACTGAAATAAATAGTTGTGCAGGCAAGGTATGATTTGCAAGCAGTATTAGAATGGAGATAATAAAGAATGACATTTCGCTATAAGAACTGAGTTTGGTTGCATCAATCTTAATGCAGTGTTACCTATTCTGCATTTATGGAAGTAAAGGAAAAAAGCGATTGTTCCCTTAAAACTCAGATATTGCAATGCAGACGGCTGCCAGCAGAATCCGGTCTTCATTAAGGAAACAACTTTCAGTATTGCAATAAATTATTTTTTAATTAAGAGTTTCCTGTATCTTTATCCTTCTTGGTCCTGAGGAATTGCTGAGTTACTTATTCTGAAATGCAGGGCATATGAATAGTACAGCTTTTCAAATAGGAAATGTGTGCAAGGAAAATCATCAGATTCCAGAATCACTGTTACTGGGTGTTGATTTAAACAGGCGGATGTTGTCCCATCCATTTGCTCTGAAATCCTATTGTTTTAGTTTGTAAACTTTTTGGAGAAGGTGATCTTATTCTGAGCTTGTGAAGGGAGCAAGTTCTGGGTCTGCAACTGTCAGTGCTGCTAGGAAAAAATAAAGATGTTTTTGAGAGGAAGGGAAAAATCACCAATAGGTATGCAGGTTAGAAGTGGAACTTGAACGTAACACATCTCAAATTCAATTTGGACTAGGGTCTATCCAGCTCAAGTGATAGGTGGAAACTGTAGCCAAAAACAGCTAAGAAGAAATCTTAAGAACTTTTGCTAAGCACATTATGAAGGTACAAATACACTGAATATAGTAAGGTAAGAGAGCATGACTTTAGGGTGTATTTATAAGTAGTAGATAAATGGGATTACTCAATAGCTGGTGTGAAACAACCATTAACCATAGTCAGTAGCTATGTGCAGGTATGAAACCACCTTCTTAACCACCTAGCAGTATAATTTGATCAAGAGATGTGGGTGGTTTTTTTTTTTTTTAAACTGTGTGCTCATTTGATTTAATTCAAGTTGTGATACAATATCAAAATACTTCTAATTTAGGCAGGGGACTTTACTTTTTATTGAAAAAAAAAAACAGATTGCAAAATCAATAGGGTATTCTTTAAGTAAACTTGGATGTTATTTTCAATCAATAGATTTTAAAGAACCTTTTAATCAATTCTTGTGGAATATGAAAGTAACTGTTTAGTAATGTATATGGTTTCCTATGTTTTAGGGCCAAATTTTCCTTTCCTGAGACTTTCTTGTAGAAGAAAAATAGTTAACAGGGGATGACATCTTTTCTGTGTGTTTCAGCAGCAGGAACAGAATGCCTGCTGTACCCTGTTGTGGTCTTTCCACTGGCTTCAAAGGGATTTGGATCAGACCCATAAATCTTTGTTCACTTCTGTAGGCTGTTTAAAGGCATTGCTGTAGAATCAGGTTTCTTCCTTTCCTATTCAATTCATAGGATTCATGGTATTTGACTGAAGAAAATGTTCAGTGATAGCTTCTGGCAAAATCAATTAATAGGGGGACATTGTCTGCCTCTCATTATCAGAGAGGGCAGGGGGAAGGAGTTGTGAGCATCAGCAGTGGCACCCAGGGAAAAGCTGTTTACACCTTTTCTGTGTTTGTAGAAGGTGCACCCAGCCCCAAACCAGGAGCCCCTGTGCCCGTAAAAGGCGTGAGTGTTTCTCTCCATCAGCGCCTCATCCCTGCAGCTTGGTCTCTGCCACAGCAAACAGCTTCACATTAGGCATGGCTAAGCCCCTCAGGTCAAAGGACAGGATTACCCAGCACGTTAGCACCCAGGGCCATTTTCCATCTTCTGGAAGTTCTTTCCTTCTCTGTGCCTTGCTTTTCCTCCCTGTGTTCAGTCAGTAATGAGAGATGTTGTCGTCTGAAAGTGAAGGAATGTGACTCTATTCATACCAGCTTGTTTTTTCTCTCTTTTTGTCCTTTTCCACAGAAGGCTAGAGAGAAAGATGACTTTGCCATTGCGCGCATGGTTTTAAAATGGTTCAATAAAATTGCTTCTTGATTCTAAAAATATATTACTTGCTCTTTGTGACTGTCTTTAACTGTGATTCTTGTCTGGGCTTCGAAGTAAGAAGAGCTAGATTTTCAAAATTAGAGGTGCCCAACTGTGGCATATCTCACGTTGGCCAATACCTAATCAATACCTTATGCAGCAGGTGTATTAGCTACAGCTGCCCAGAGATACCATGCAGGTCGGTGATGTATATGTTTAGGATTTAAGAAATGCATTAGTACATGGCCCAGCTGTCAGCATCTGGCTTTAATTCTGTAGGAACTATTCTGCTATCCTCATGAAGGGGAACTGAAGAGAGAATGGAGTTCGTATTAAAAGCCGACTTTAGGTTGGCTGCTGAGTGGAAGAAATATCCATGTGTTTTTAATAGAATTTAAGGGAAATATTACCAAAGGTATTTCAGATGACTATACCACTGCCTATCTGCCTTTCCCACTAGCCCCACCAAACAAAAATTAGGAGGGACTCAGTTTAGATTAAGTAAATGGTCTTTGTTCCAGAAGAACTGGGGGGATTGGAGGGAGTGGTTTTGCCTCCTGTAACACTTACTCTCATCGCCTTCCATTATCTCTTTTTGTAGGTGTACAGCAGTGGGAAAGGATTTTTCCTTACGTTAAAGTAGGAATCTTTCTTTAACTCTTCACTCCTACTGATATTTCATCCTGTAAGCTTTTATTTCTGACCATCAGTGGCGATGTCGTACAGCTCTTTAAGGCTGTTTTGTGAGAACTGCCTTAAAACACAGGTTGGTGCTGTTCAGAAATGTTGTGAACACATGTGGTTTTGGTTATATATCACATAACTGAAGTTAAAATGGGGTTTGACCACAGATAAATGAAGACTTCTGTGGTCTATTGTAATTTGTGAATTTGTCTAATAGGTGTTGCAAATGTCTTACTCTTGATGGAGTCTACAGTGCAGTTTAGTGAAACGTTGTTACTAGTCCTATAAAAAGAAAACTTTGTCTCTTTTTTTTTCTTTCTTCCAAATATTTAACAATTTGGATATCTACTGGGTAGGGTATTTTTTTCTAATTTGTTTTGTGGTTTTTAAAACATGAAGTGGTGTGGGTGCAGGCGATTGTTCCTATAGCCTCATTGTATAAGCAGTTCTATTGGAAAGAACGTTATGTTCTCTATTGTACTCACTTTGGGGAAAAGTTTCAAGATAGTGTGTGGGTGATAAGTGTGCAAATCACATTATTTGTTTACAGGATTATAAAAGCTGAATGAGAAATGAATTCAGTATGGCATGTTGCTTTTTCATTTGTGGCTCTTGAAGCGTTGGTCTGTAATATCAGACAGCACAAAATTAGCATTGCTAAACTAATTCTGAAGTTGTTTGGTTTTGTAGTGGAATACACATAGAAAATGTACATACAGTCACTCACTGGAAGGAATAGGAGCCCTAGTCCTCCAAATGTGAATTTAATTTTTGCAGTTGTGGATAATATACAAGCTGGAGAGAACTAAAGTCTTTTTAAACGCCTTTTTGATCGATAATGTGAAGTGGCACCATACCTGTTACCTTCCTGTAATTACTGTTCTTACATATCAGATAAATATATCCTGTCAGATTCGATTTTTCATTTACATAGTGTCCTCTCCTGTGAAGTCCCTTTGAGTTTAGGTGCATTACTGGAACGGCACCAGGATAAAAGAGAAGAACCAAAGTGTCCCAGACTGATAGGTTTGGCTTGAAGTCCCTTGATGGTGAATACACTGGATGCTAAACCGGAGCTCGAGTTCCCTTGGCTATGTTTTCCTTCCTGGCTCGTTTGTTACCACGTATTTAAGCAAAGTGTGTGCGTGCAGGTTGCTTGTCTCTCAGCATCAAGTGTGTGTGTCTGGATGTAAGCCATCAGCACGGAAATAGCAATCCTGTTGAGCAAGTGCCACACAAATGATCAGCGACTGACTTTGGCTGGGCTGGATGTGGGGACAGAAGTTCTCGCCTTCCTCGGGTCCCCACCAGGAAGATGAGGGCTTCCTAATCCTGGCTGACTCAGGCCTCGGACTAATTGCAAAGGGAAGACTGAAATGCCGTGCTGGGTAGGACTAGGTTGGTCCTCACCACATGTGAGAGTGTTTGGTTTGAAATTCTGTGGAAGTACAGGGATATCCTTAAATAGCACTGCTGAGTCTTATAAATTAAGGATTTGTTTAGTCTCTCATTGTTCTAAGGAGTCTGCAATTGTAGCACTGGTTTGTGCATGAATGCATGTTATTAAACTATTATTTAAAAATGCATAATGCTTGGAGAGCGGTGTTTTGCAAAGTTGGAACTTGGCATTATAAAGTCATTCTTTAGCATTTAAGTGAAACGTGAGGGTAGAGTGGAAGTCTCTTGGAAGTTAACTCCTTGTGGTCCCTCTTCAAGCAAGTCAGCGAAGTCATGGGGTGCCCTTCTGCCTTCCTTTCCTTCTGTGGTAACTAAGAGTATTTTCTTGCTTTTAAAGATTTTAATAAAATCTTCAGGACACCCCTTCCAACCCATCCTTCCATCCATAAGTCCCTGCACAGTGTCAAACCCAAACTCCTAATAGATCCACTTGATTTTGAAGTTTGCAGGCACCTCATAAATGTTAAGTCTGAGCCAATATGAAGTCCTCTGTCTCTTGGGATTAATGAGGACTCCTCAAGGAAAAATAAGTAATAAAACAGAAAAGAGAAGCCCAAAGTACTTTCTTTTTAAAGCTTGCCTCGTACATTTTTGTCTTTTGAACACTTGTAATAAGCAAATTTTTCATTTAAATGCAAGGTAAATTTTCTAGTTAGTCATGTTGCTTTTGGAAAAGTATCCTAATCTGAATAGAAGGGAGTCTGATCCGCTAAAATGATGATATGTAAAGTACGCATTGGCTTCTTTCATTTTGCTTTGAATTTTTGAGACGTCAAGGTATATTTGGTTCATGTTCCCGGGCTTTTATGTACAATGTGAGGGTTGGAAGTATGCTTTCAGGAAGTGAAGGCTGACATTCTTGTGTGATCGTTTGTTTTGAGGAGCTGGGGTTTTAAATAAAACATCAAATATGAGAAAATCAGAAGAATTGTCAATGTTGTCATTACTTGAATGCAGTTCAGATCAGCCGTGTTGAAAAGTTGTCATCTGATGGTTACAAGATGGCCTGTGACACAGAGCAGTTTTCTCAAAGACAGGTGTGTATTAGGTTCATCTAACAAAATTGCTACCTGCAGAAAGATACGCAAAGCTGTGCTTTCAGTCCTCATATTAACTTCACCTGCAGTGAGGCTAGGGGATCCTGCTAATTGTGAGGGTGAGAAATACTGAGCTGTTACTGTGGGGAGAAGAGAGTCTATACATACTGAAGACAACACAAGCTAATAATTGTCCTAGGTTTTAGCTTTGTTATAAATTAAAAATGCATGCAAGTATGCTTTTGATAGAGTCTTCTTCAGAGGCTTTGTTCCCCTCTTGTTCTGTTGTCCTGTGTGTGTGGTGGTGTTGCCTGTTGGTGTTGCCTGTTGGTGTTGCCTGTTTTAAGCATTGGTTGGAAGTAACAAATTTGACCTGCCAGTGTGAGTCAGGAGTCTTGGTGCATGCTTAGGCAGAAGGATGTCTAGCACTTGGCTGAGGCTGACTTGACAGAAGAGCTTTTGATTCCTGTGCAAGTACACTGAGACCTGGCACCCGCCTCCGAGGGCAGCTGGGGTCAGTGCTACCACACACATATGCACAGATTGTTCGTCTCCCATAACACAAGAATCCTGGCAGTCTGTTCAAAGCTTTTCTGATTTCTGCTTTTTATTGATGAATGTGCCCCTGGATGTGAATGTTCCTAAACCCCTTTCCTGTTGTAGGTGAGTGCCTCGTGAAAGCATAGGGAACGCAACTAATCCCCATTTGAAGTAACACGCAGGGGGTGAATCATCTCAAACCGTGCAGTCAGCCTGGCAGAATCATGAATCTGAACTCAAAACTCAGGAGATTCAGTCCAGAACTTCGATCAAAGAACTGCTCTTTTGGCCTTTTGTGGTCCTCTGTTTTCAAAGGTGTTCCTGCTTAAATGTGTCTTGACCATGTACAGGTGACCTGCGAGGAGCAGGAAATAATCAGAAAATGTGGAGATGTTCTGTTATGCTTTATTTCAAAGCAATGACCTGTGCAGGATGCCATCTGAATGTCTCTGACCGCCTTCTCTACTCTCTGAGCCTTGCACGGTGCATCTTCTGTCATGAGGTTCCCGTAAGTGAGAGCAGAGAGGTGGTTTGCAAATCTTACGCCCTTTTAATATCTGCTTGAACACATCTAAAGCAAATCAAGGAAATAATATTTGTGTAGTGTGGTCATGAAATCATTAGCAAGCTGTCTGGCAAATTAGAATTTTTTAAAAAGGGAAATGTAATTAAATAATGACATAGTTGTAGTGCAGTTTCATATCCTCCTTCTAGGCAAGCATTCATTATGAGCTTGAGTAAATTTTAGATATTTATCACACAGGATGTTAAATATTTAAATTTTCCTGCAACAGATTATATACCTACCTGGTAGGCTGCTGCTCAACATTGAATTAGAAGGGTAAGTTTTTTCTTAAGTTGTTTTCTTGCTTGGGTGTCAACCTGTAACGTGCAAGCACTGAACTCGTTGAAAGTAAGATCTTGCTATTGTAATTTCACATTAAAGTGGCAACTCCAGGCATTAAGCCTTTTGTTTTACAAGCGTCTCGTAACAGCCTGGTCCTGAAGAGTCCAGTCAGTGGCAACCAGCACCTGCATTCAGTACTGTAGGAAAAAGGTACAGAAACTGTTCTGTTGGCTTTCATGGGACACCTTACATATATCAAGCATCTTGCGTAGTGACTTTTCTGGAGCAGGATGTACATCGAGCACTGTGATATCTCTTTGGCTGAAATAGCCATGGTCTTTCTTGTAAGTATCTGTACATCCCAGCTGCCACAGCGTTACATGGCAAGCTTATACAGTGAATACCTGGATAAAAGATGTGGGTCCAGCTCCAGGCTGGGAGTAA
The DNA here is from genome assembly GCA_013399475.1 of Chauna torquata. Lineage (NCBI taxonomy): Eukaryota > Metazoa > Chordata > Aves > Anseriformes > Anhimidae > Chauna > Chauna torquata. The sequence goes on along the minus strand of VXAL01017797.1, from coordinate 444,591 downwards.
ATTCTGCTTGGGGAAATTTTCTGAGGCTCCAGATGTAACACAAATGGACAGAAAACACTTCAGCCCGGTCACCGTTTTCTAGTCTCTAGGGGAGAAGCTGCAGGTGGTTCCCACAGTTCTTAACCAGGATGCAGTTGGTCCAGGAGAGATGGTGTTACCACATTGCTTCTCAATTAGCATGTCTTGGTAGAAATTTAGATCTAGAGTCTTATGACTACAAGCGTGCTTGGAACAGCAAAAGACTGTGAAGCCAGAAGGAAATTTATTGTTAGACCTTGTGTCTGGCTTGTAACTGTGCCACCAGCTGGAAGGGAGTTTCAGAGGTGTGCAGCATAAGAAATAGCTTATGTTGAAACTAGACTGGAAAAGCAGAATTAATGGTGTTACATGTGATGCCTTCCACAAAGGTATTCTCATGTAGTCTCCCTGTTATCTTTTTATTTATTTATTTCAGAAGACATACACCAGCTATTTGTAATTTTGAATGCGTTAGGAAGCAGTCAAAACAGTGACAGCTAGGTCAGAAAAACAGATGCATTCCTCCATCATAATTGCACACGATAATCCACTCCATTGTTGTTATTTTAAAGGAAATTATGCTGATTTTTAAATCAGCCTTTGATTTGTCTTCTGTGCAAGAACCATTGTCAAGTTATCTTTTCTTTAGAATTGACGAAACTGCATTGTCATTCAGTCATTTAGTATCAACATAGGCAAATGCAGTGCTGTTCTGCAGCATAACTGTGTAAATCAAAAACTAATATTTGCTACTGTCTTTTAAAAAGTTGCTGACATCCTACAGAGATGCTAAATGAGCCTTACTGATGTTTCATTCTAATTAAATACAAGGTAAATGTTCTGTAATTGCACCTTTCATTAAAATGTGAATGTGTGATTTGTAAGCTTCCTGGCACTGCCCTTTAGAAAAAAATCATTTGAAAATATTTTGGTCTGGTGGCAGTAAGTCACTATAGCTTAGCAATGTATTAGTAACTTAATAAGCTGCTGGCATTTGTTTTGGAAAAATTGTCCTTTGTATGCAAAGCTGTCAGACTGCTTGACTATATAATTCTTCTTCATGTGAAATAATATAATAAGGTGCTTGGTATCAAATTGAATGCTTGACCATAACTGGTGCTTGGCATCTTTGTGAGTAGAATGGGATTGTTTCGCAGTAGAGGCATTGCTTGGTGACAAACACAATGATTTCTTAATGTTCATTTTTCTCATTTAGAAGGTAGACCACCTACTTTCTGCTGTTGGTTTAAGCCTGAGGAATTGCGTGTTGCGAAATGGGGTGGGCACCCCGTTGTTCTTGACATTGTTGAAATGGATAGATGTTGAAATTAAGCTGGCAGTGCTGCAGGTGTGTTTATGCCTCCTACAAAAGCCCCAAACATTCCACTTTGGAGATGGGAAAAATTTACATTCTTGCCTGCTTGATGTTAGGATCTGTATTAACGATTTAGACTATTGTGTTATGAGAGCATTGATTTCATCTGTTACAATGATTCCTGTTAATGAAATTGTTCAAGGCTCAGTTCACCACAGAGGAGAGGCTGCTCTCTGCATTATTGAAGCCAAGTTAAGGTCACGGATCTTGGCTCTTCCATCATGAGAATCGTTCAATAGAAAACATGGATGGGCCAGAGAACAATTTCTAGCTAATTCCATGATTGCTTTGAAAGCAGTGGTGAAAAGCACAGGAGTTAATGAGTCTCTCCATTACTTACTCCATTCTACCTAACTCAGCAAGCCAAAAAAAAAAAAAAAACCCACAAAACCCTCTGATTTTAACTAAAGCCGTTTTTTTTTTTTTTTAAACTGTCCCCAGAATAGACTTGTTTCAGCTGATAAGGAGGCCTACCTCTAGTGAGAGGATAGATCAAATGGTTGAAAGACTGACTCTCCTGCTTTCTGTTCTCCTGTCTCTGTGGCCTTGAGGAAGTCACTTCATCTTTACTTCAGTCTTCTCATTTGAAAAGATAACATTTTTCCACTTTGTGAGGCTTCTGACTTTGTAGTGTTTGAGCTGCCTGAGAAAGCACAAGTGCAATTTACCTACAAAGTATTCTTGTTGGCCAGCACAATCAAAGTACGATATTTCCTGTTCCTTAATCATCTACTTGTTATGTGTTTTAAAAAAGCAGCAATCCAGGTCTTCTCTATGTCTTCATACAATGCGTCTGGCATACAGTCCTTTAAAAAGAAAGTTGGGCAATCAGAGAAGAGCTACACAAATATGAGAGTTGCCACGAAAACCAGTATCTAAAATGTTAAGGAAATAATTGTCATCCTGTTGTGTGTCTGTGTATTGAATTGAATGTGTGTGGCTATATACAATATAATAATTATATACATAAGATGTTTTGTTATATGTATGTATATAAATATATAATATAATCAGTATCTATAACAACTATATATAAAATATGCAAGCATATGTGCGCTTGTGTACTAATATGTAGATAAAATTTACTATCTAGATTAATAATTGGATAGGTATGATAATATATTTTGTGTTCAGGATGCCCTTGAGCAATGCTTTCCACTTCAAAGGCATTTGAATAGGTTACTGCCCCATAAGTATCTTTATGGTGGCAAAATCAGAAAGCCTGTTTTTCAGGGCATACTTTGTTCATTCCCTAGATAGCACTGATAGAAAGCTAATTTCCTTGTTTTCATGTAAACAAGGAAAGCTGCGATTCAGTGTGTTTTGTCTGGCACAGAAGAGACAAATGATAGTAATAATACCTACCTCTTTTCCAGCACATCTCAAAGCATTTGGTCTAACTGTGAGTCAGATGCTATCAGGAAATACCAATTCCTTATGTGTAATCATGGCATAAGTCTTGAACACTCTCCCTAGGTCTTGGAGTACTGCTACATTGTGTCCAAGAGTCAAAGCGGAGGTACCCAACAGTTAGGGCTTGTGTAAGGTGGAAAAGACAAGAAAATAGAATCATAGGACGGTTTGGGTTGGAAGAGACCCTTAAGGATCACCTAGTTCCAGCTGCCCTGCCATTGGCAGGGACACCTCCCACTAGACCAGGTTGCTCAAAGCCCCATCCAACCTGGCCTTGAACACCTCCAGGGATGGGGCATCCACAGCTTCTCTGGCAGCCTGTTCCAGTGCCTCACCGCCCTCTGAGTGAAGAATTTGTTCCTTATATCTAATCAAAATCTACCCTTCCTTAGTTTAAAGCTGTTACCCTTTATGCTATCACTACACTCCCTGATGAAGAGTCCCTCTCCAGCTTTCCTGTAGGCCCCCTTTAGGTACGGGAAGGCCACTGTAAGGTCACCCTGGAGCCTTCTCTTCTCCGGGCTTAACAACCCCAACTCTCTCAGCCTGTCCTCATAGGAGAGGTGCTCCAGCCCTCTGAGCATCCTTGTGGCTCTTCTCTGGACTTGCTCCAACAGGTCCATGTCCTTCTTATGCTGGGGGCCCCGGAGCTGAATGCAGTACTGCAGGTGGGGCCTCACAAGAGCAGAGCAGAGGGGGACAATCGCCTCCCTCGACCTGCTGGCCATGCTTCTTTTGATGCAGCCTAGGATAAGGTTGGCTTTCTGGGCCGCAAGTACATATTGTTGGCTCCTGTTGAGTTTCTCATCAGCCAACATCCCCAAGTCCTTCTCCTCAGGGCTGCTCTCAATCCATTCTCTGCCCAGCCTGTATATGTGCTTGGGATTACCCTGACCCATGTGCAGGACCTTGCACTTGGCCTTGTTGAAAAGTAATTCAGGACTATATACTTTGAGAAACATGCTTTCAGCTGATGCAGTTCATTCATGAGCACACCTGTGTTGGGTTCTCACCTTGTTATGCTACAGGCATCACTGGAGTTTAAGGATCTCTTTCTGTAGAGCTCAGCTGAGCTCTTATCCTGACTCTCATCTCCCGTCACAACCTGGCAGGAAGATGGACTGGGGAGCTGTTCAGGCCTAGCGGTCGCAGGAACTCAGGTGGCCTCCTCCAGTGGTCCTGTCTTCCCTTCTCCAAGTGCGCTGGTTCTGCAGTTGCTTACTGTTTGTTATAATTTGTCCATCTGGTATGTTTCAATGAGAAAAGGTTCTCTACAAAAATTCCACTGGGAAGTATACCAAAATATCAGGAAAACCCAGAAAAGGAAATGTGCATTTTTAAACTGTGACTTGTGCTCTGATCTGAGGATTTGAAAAGATCATCTCACCCTTGAATGCACTTCACTTTCAGGAACATGCATCTTTTAACAGCTGTGTGGGAATGACTAGAAGGAAAAAATCTCATGAAGGAGAGAGAGAGAGAGAACTCCTGGACTCAGTATTGCATCTTAACTGCAGTGCTACTGATGTGAATGTGATTTCTTGTCTCCTTATCTGGTCTCTGTAAGTGATGTATGACTTCTGCATAGGCTGCTCAGCATCTTTTTCCCTGCTGCTTCCAGACTCAGAGATGCAAAGAGCTCAGCTCTGCAAGGAGGGGCTGATGTGATGAGATGCAAGTTCTGAAAACCCTTTTTAGTGATAGTGGGCAGGATAAAACCCTACATTTGTGTCAAGATGTAAGGCTAGGACTAGAGTATATGAGTTCATGATTACGGAGTGCTTCTTAGAAGTAACTCAAGTACAATGTGGGGAAAATAAAGCTTTGCCACTCACCTCACTTCCTGACATTGGGGTTGTTGAAGTAGGGCAAAAAGGCTACTTAAGCTTTGAGGATGGCCATACAGTTGCCTGGCTTTACACTCCTATGTTTGGCCAAGTCTAAAATGTCAGAGAATGAGCCGTGCGAATTCGCAGGATAACGTGTTTTGCTGAACTTAAAGGTAACAAAGTGTTCGGTTCTGTGCATGACCATAAAGAGGAACTGAATCAATGTACCTACTTTAGTCAGACCTGCTGAACTGCAATAAATGACTTACTACTCTTCAGTTTTTGAAGAAAGTTACCCTACCTAATACTTATTTTCATTATACCACAGTCTGTCAATCAACACTAAACACACCATAACACTATCTAGATGATGACAGAAAGAGCAATAAAGGTATGTGTGTATTTGCATATGAATTTTGGTATTAAATATATAAGGAACACTTTGCTGGTTTTGCTAAAAATTAAGATAAAAGTGACTGCAGCATTCATGCTTATCCTCGCCATTTATAATTGACTGATCTAAGAGTGGCAACAAGTCTTACACTGACTTACACCCTGATCCTGGAAGTGACAGCTCCCGGCAGTGCTGTGAACTCCTGTTGCTCCCCCTAATTTAGAGAGCACCTAGAAGATGCTCAGTTTGGCTAACCTGGGTTCCATGTGCACTATGGCCTTACTCGTTCTAGACTACGCTGTTAATGAGTAAGAAAGACTCTGAATAATCTGGATATCTACTTCATAGAGAGCTTTTTCTTTTTAAATTTGTGACTTGTATGGCATTGATCTAGCAACTTTCATAATGTCAAATTCTCTGAGGAGGAAAATAATAATAGGGAAATAAAACAAAAAAAGTGGCCAGTGATTCTGGCAAATGACCAAAAAAAAAAAAGTTTAGGAACAAGTAATGTGTGCCTGATAATTGAGAATTTGTCTATCTCAGTAGAATTTTACAGTGTGTAAATACATTGATAGTGGCTTTGTTAAAAGCTAGTAAGTGTAACTCATTCAATTAAGCTATTACATAGATGCTTGTGTATGCATGTGTGTAGATGTGGTGGGAGCATAAGATGCAGTAATCTGCAGTGCGAATCTGCACATATGCAGGTTTAGGGCTGGACATCCACAGTTCATCTGAAACCAGTTTCTGAAAGCTTTTTCTCTGGAGAAGCTTTTTTTTTTGTGGTTTTTGTTTGTTTGTTTTTGTTTTGTTTTGATCTGATTTCTCAGGTCCTGTTATTAGTTGAAAGCTACTTCCAGGTGCTAGTACACAGCCACTTGAGTTTTAATTTTTTTTTTTTATTTGCATAAATCTCATGGCTTGCAGAAAGACTTGGAGAAAGACTTATGAGGTGGAAATGAATTTCTAATGAAATTGGCTCTATTTTCTTTTCCTTGTTTGGAAATAGTGTTTGAATTTGTCAACTTGCCCTCTGTATCTGGTGCTTGTAAAGAGTGGGAAAGGAAACACCTTTATGTACGTGTATAGATACGTTATCTTATATTGCCTTGCTGAGACCTGAATTTTAATTAGCAATATATATTTTTAGACTTGCTACAGCTTCTTAAAAGAGTTAACTATTTTCGTTTTCATTTGGTGGACAAATATTTAATTCTTCCTAAATACATGAAGAGGTATGTATGGGGCATGGAATTGGATGAACGTGACTTATATGATCATCAAAGACAAACTTTTTCAGGGTTAAAAGCCTGGTTTATTGAAACTATCTTGCATTGAATAAACTGATTAATGATGCATATGTTTAATTCCCTTTTTCAATCTCGTACTTATTGGTTTTACTGTGCTAGCCTGTTATGCTCTCAGCAATGCCGCTTCCTCATTGTGCTTTTCTGGTGTTCTTCCATCAGCTCTAAAAATCATACAGTTCATCCAAAACCATAATTAAGAAAGAAGAGGCTGTGATCAGCATTACTTGAATATGGGATGTTAAAATTAGAAATGACACAAAAGTCTCCTGATTCAACATGTCAGGTAGCTTTTTTTTCTCCTGTTGTCGAGGGTGGGGGGAAGTACACCCCTCTTTATTTCGTTGCCCAATCTGGCTACGTCCAGCATTTGTATGTGAAGGACATTTCAAAGAAGAAACCAGTCCTGGAAATTACTGCAGGGGAAAAGAAGAGGGAGAGGCCACCGAAACTTTGCAAGAAAGAAAGGCAAAATGGAAATAGATATGTAGGCTGCTGCTGGAGTTTATGTTCCGCAAAAGTAAGATGTGATAGAAGCTCATGGAGGGAAAAGTGGTTTGATGACATAAAAAGCAAGAGTTGTTTTCTCTGAGTGGGATCGTTGGCTGAGTGAAATAGACGTGCCCAGAACTGCTTAATTTAAACCAGGATAAGACCTGTCCTTTGAACTTGCACCTCTAATCTTAAGGGAAAAATTATTTTCCATCACTGAAGAAATAAACCAGAAATCTAACTATCTTGTGCGGACAGTCAAAAGGCTTTTTAATGTTTTGCTGGCAAACATTTTAGCAATGTTTGTAAACCATATATAGATTCTTGAGTCATATTTCTTAAATAATTGCTAGGCACAATTTTAGTCTACAAGAACTTCTAAAAAAGATATTATGAAGTTGAAGTAATGATGAATTCCGTACAGATGAAGTTGCCAAAATAATGCTTAATCCATTTTACTGTATGCATTTAAATTATTTTTTTCCTTAGAACCTTACCATAAAGAACAACATATCGTTCTTAAAATAATGTTGTTTGATAAGTCTTTTAAGAGTGTATCTTACAAATCGGTTGGATTACACCAGTAACGTTAATGTAGAAAATATGTTCCAACAGAGCCCAGACTTCCAGCAGACAGAATTTATCTCTGTGTTACTTTGAATGGGTATGCTTTGACTTCATTATTAGCTGGCTGATGATACTGATGTTCTCAAAGTGCTAAATAGATTCAGTGCGTTACAAAACATGTTCCTGTGGGATATTCAAAGGACTTAAATCCAGCCTTGATTATTGTTTTCACTGCTTACTCTATGAATGAATAGATCTGCAGATCTGCATAAAAGTTGTGGAAATCCCTGGAGTTTGACCTCATCTATAATTGCTTTCTCCCTTCTAGTTGCCCAGTGCCACTCAGGTGCTAGCTGATTTTACATACCAGCATTGTCACACATCAGGTATTACTGTTAAAATAAATCAGAAATTTGGTGACAAAAATGAGCTACCTCTTGCTTTACATATCCCAAATGCTTGGTAGTTTTAGCAAGAGAACTGCTTTCTGTACAGTAGGTTATCCTTTGTGTGAGTGACTTAATTCTTAAGTAGCTGTAATATGGAGCAAAACAGTGGGCAGTAGCAGTTGGAAATTAGTTTTAAGCTCAAATGAAGTGGAGCTGCTTATGTGGCTGCAAGCAAGTGCCGTGTTCTGTACAGAGGGCTTTCCTAGTGCCCCAGGAGCCTCCAACCCCACCTGCCCGCAGGCAGCCCTGGGGCGAATCTGTACCTAGATCCATCATCAGGAATGCTAGCATGCTGTACTAGTTTCTACAGGTAGCAGGAATTACCTCGAGGAGTACTCTGGCAGGGGAGTGCGTATGGAGACCAGGAGAATGCTTAACTAATATGGATGCTACTGCAGGCATTTGGGAAGTAGCATTTTTATATGACAACTTTCTTATGATCCAGGATAGAGTCTAACCAATGAGGCTGTTGCCCTATTTTATGTCTTACTTTCAGATAGATGTATACATTGTATTTCCGAAAGCTAGTAATGAAAAAGGATTCATGATAGTTCTACTTTCTTTCCCCTCCTTGCTTCTTGCCATCTGCCTCACCAAATAAAAGAGCTTCCAAGGGAGTATTTCAGTAAGTAAAATTAGAAGACCTGACCTTAAGATAATAGCCTTTCCTGTAGTGAGCTGCCAATCATTCTGTTTCTATATTTGATGACCAAAACAGTGGTCTTGGTGTAAGTGCTGGAGCTTGGCATATTGGTCAGATCTAGTACTGTGCCCCTACCCTCGCATAAGTAATTCTCAGTGAGTCTCAGGACATCTCACTGGGTACTAGTTTGTTCTGGACAGTACTGGTGAATCACTTGAGTAATGTCAGCATTATAACGGGGCAATGACAGCATCAAATACAGGAGGGACTGTTGTGCCTTTTCCTGCTGCTGTCTGTTAGTTGATCTTTCTGTTTCGTTTTCTCAGCGTCAGCTGCAGTCCTTTTGCTTCTGCTTTGAGTGATGCCTGTGTGATGCAGTGCTTTGCTTCTTGCCTTCCCTCCTCTGGTTTGAATAGCACACATGGCCAGTTCACGCTAAATGGAGTTTGGCCCAGAGGAGAGATGCTCCTGCTTCTCTCGGGTCTCTGCTCTCTCCTGTTTCCTTCTGACACTGAAGGACAGATGGGCCAACCCCATACCAGAAACTGTGCAAAGTATATTCACCTCCTTGCTTCTCACAGGTGATGCTTCTTGCAGGGAGAGCTTCAAAGGTTTGACATGTAGCCACTTAGTGCGTTGTTCCCAGCCACTTTAGCATAAGGAAGCTGAAATGCTCTCCGGGATTAGGCCAGGGGCCCTGCACATCTGCTATGCCCCCTCTGACGGTGGCATTAGCATAAGCCTGGCCCATTCCTTGTGTGTTGCCTCAGCATCCACAGCTGCTGGGTTTGGCACGAGATGGAGGACATCTCACTGCTTTCAGTATGCGCCTAGGGGTCTATTGACTGATAGTTTCTGAGTCCTTCCTCAACCTGCTCATGCCACCTGCCTCCATGGCCTTTGGTGGCAGCAGATGCCAAGGGCTTGCCATTGTTATTCTGTCTTTTATGTGCTTTAAACTGAGCATTTGTTATTTTCAACTATTGTCTGCTAGCCTGTAGCATGACGGGGCTTGGGGAGCAGCAGTTGTGCATTCACCTTGCCCACTGCCTGCACAATTTCTTGCAAATCTCTCCCTTATTACCACCCACCCCTAGCCAGCCATCTCCTTTCCAGGTTCAAGCATCAGATCCTTTTTAGCCTCTCATCATAATAAGCAAACTGCTGGGCCAAACTTTAGGCAAAAAGCCTAAGACTGTTTTGTTTGAAAATAGCTGTCAAAATTAGGCATCCCAAACTCTGCTCCTGAGGGACTTAAATAAGTGGCCTGATTTTCAAACCTGCAAATGCTCCAGTAGTTCCTGTGCAGTGATTAGAAACTGCTGACTCTTCAGCGATTTTGAAAATTAGGCCAAGGATTTAGTTGCCCGAGGGTGGTATTTTCACAAGTGTATGGGGTTAGGGCAATGCCCAGTGCGTGTTGTAAGCACCTTGCTGCAGTGGCAGATTGAAGGGTGTAACCTTAACTATCCTTCTAAGAAAAATGTTAGCTTTTGTATTCGGTCACGTAGAGAGGCAGATGGGGTTTATGGAAGCTAAAGTGAGAAAGAAAATTGAAGGTATGCCTGCTCTGAGGTGCAGTATTGTTGGAAATGTTACATTTTGAGAAATATTTCTGAGCAGACATTGAGAGTGGTGAGTCCAGGAGTTTAATAACATGGTTTTGTAAACGTTACTATGCCGTGGTTAAAAGGTAACTGTATTTTTCGTGTCCAGTAATCAGTACCGGCTTAACTGCAGTGCGTTTCCTTTCAGGACTGCGTGGTGAGTTATAGCAGAAATGAGCTATTGACTGGGATCTTATCATTTATCTAGAATCCTTTCGGTTATTTGAAATGTGCCTGGGAGGTAATAGGTGGCAATTTGCATTCTTTTGTTCTGCGAATTTTACCTGACGGTCTTGTCTACAGGCTCTTTTGTAAGGTTTAAAGGAACACCAGGGCTGGGAGGGGGAAAGCTGAGCAAAATCGTGACCTTCCTGTTATATATTTTTGTTGCGTCAAAATTCTACCAATTTAGAATAGTTTTGCTGAAGCAAAGGCAGGAACAGGAAGCAGCACATCTCATCGCAGAGATCAGAAAAGGGAAGGAGCAAATTATCACAGCAACTTTTCTATGGTTGTCTTCTTTCTCTCCTATACTTCTATTTAAACTGTTTTTTTTTTCCTGTTACTTTTATGAGAATTCCATTGAAAGATATAAAAATTCCTGTCTTTCCAAGACAGGACTTCCAGGAGGGCTTTTTTTCCATCCACATATGAAAATTCAGAGCATGTACTTTAAATTATTTAAAATGACTGTCTGTGTGAAGACCAGCCTGTAATGGAATCTCCTAACATGTAGTTTAGATATTTAAAAGGGTATTGGGTAAAAAATGTATGGCAACAGGATCTCATTAACGGAACAGATTTGATTTGAAGCCCTGATGCAGCTGTTGACAGCATAATTAAAATGATTAATTTGAAGTAGAAGGAGTACTTTGAACTAATTTGAAAAAATAGCTATGATCTTGGCCATACATCTGACCAGTGTTAGGCAGGTACATAGCAATACTAAAAGGGAAAAAACTGAAGAAGTGTTTTAGCTGAAGAAGGGAAGGCTTTGTCTGATTCCGCCCCCCCACGCCCTCAAATATTTCCTAACACAAAATCAGGAAGGTAAAAAACAAAACGAAATCCATCATAAACATATGAACAAAACCAATTACGTATGATTTCTTTCCTAAACCTTTAGGGATTTCTGCATGTGCTGTTTTGATGCAAAGAATCAAATCATAAATTAAGGTATTAAATGGTCATTGCATTTAATTCCATCTATTTTCCTCATCTGAAGTGCTGTTGACCTACATCTTGTTTGATGAGAAAAAATATATATTTTCACACACACATATGTATTTTTATGTGGGTGATTATGTATAATTTTTACTTCTGTTTCTTTTTCTTTTCCTCCTTCCCTGGATCATGGTGGGAATTTCAGTTAATGCCTGAGGCAAAGTGCCCTGCAAGGATGTTTGGAATTCCTTTGCTTCCCATAAAGGAGATCTTTGGAATCTGAAAAAGGGTTAGAAAATACGTGGCTGTTCTGTAACAATTAGCTTGGCTTCTATTAGTTTATTTTCCTGCTGTAATAATGAAATATATTTGATGTGCTTTAATTACATCTTAAAACCAAGAGCTAGGCCATGTTTTCTAGTTCTTATACAGGCTGAATTTCCGTGCCCCTGTTAATGTACGCTGTGGCATGTGCTCTGTTCTCATGTGTGCTGCCATAGGTGTGGATTTAAACTTACATATCGAAGCTTTCCCTTTGATTGGAATTTTTATATCTCAGCATTTAATTGCTGAAGACTTTAACACTGGTAATATTGATTGTTGACACAAACTGGGTTTTGCAGTTTATGTGGTATTAACATAGTCAAGCATTTATTTTTATATTGCTTCACACCTTTGTGTAGGCAGGGTTTTATGGGGCTGTAAGGTGTGGAGAGAAAACTAAAACTCAGCAGAAGTTTAGCTAGAGAAAGCATTCAATTCCAGAGTCTCTTAGTGTCTGTATATTAGAAGTACGTATATATTTAGAGTAAATGTTTAATGTTAGAATCACAGTTTGATTTGGAACTTTGAGGATTAGCTTTTAGTTTTTATTTCTCTCCTCTGGGCTTCTAGCTTCGTAACTGCTTTTCCTTATTTCTAACTATGGTAAAGAAAACAAGTTTTTGTTGTAGGGGAGCCAAATGTTTTGCTTTGTAAACACCAAAATGCTCGCACACTCTTCCTGCAGAAATATTCTTAACACTGAAGCTTGTCCCATCTGCATGGGTGCCAAGCCACGATGGGTCCATATGTGTAACAATCTTTTCTTTTAAAATGTGCAAAGAAGTTGCCCAAGCTAGCCTGAGGTGCTGTATTGCACGCGCCCGATTTTCCTAGTCCTTCTGCCTGAAACTGAGGCCCAGCATGCTGTGTGTGCAAGCTCTGTGATAGCACACTAGCTCTGGTAACCCATGTCTCTTCTGACAGGCTTAATGCATGCTTAGAACACGTTAGTTTTTCTTTCCATATTTAAAAACAAAACAAAGAAACCCACCAGATTTCTTGAACAAGTGATCTGCCTTTTTTAATCTTTGCCTGACCTTTGGAGTTAAGCCTCTCTGTGGTATAAATAAGTGGTGACCAATTATTCTTGGGAAGAAGGAAGTTTGATGAATCACAGGAAATAGTAAATTATGTGGATTCCACATGATTCCCAAGGTTGAAACAACTTTTTTTTCTCTCCCCCCCACCCCTGCTTGCACAGGGGCCCTAAAGTGTCACAGACCCGATCGGGCTGTAGGCTCAGTTTTCTTCTGGAGGGCATGGTGGGGCAATGGGGGAGGGAAAGCAGAAAACTTCACGGCTTTTATGGTTAAATTTGCTCTCTGTTTCCTCCCTGGAGGATGGAGAGAAACAATCATGGCGTGCTAAAATTGCTGAAAATTATACCAGCTATTTGGGGGACAGCAAGTGATGAAAGTGGGTCCTCTAAAAACAAAGAGTGCAAGGCATGACTGTGGTGCTGATACCCTAGGAAGTTTTACTCTGCTGGTCTCACATGATTTAAAGTTTCAACATATCCATGAAGTCCATGAAGGTGGTAGTAATAAAAATAGTTAGGGTGGGGAATGCTGCAAATGCTAATAGCAAATAGACTGCAGGATGTGACAGCAAATGTGGAAACAGCCTTTCCTGGACTACTCTGTCTCTGTCTCTTCGCTTCTATTCTCTTGGCTTCCTTGTCAATTAAACTAATTGGTCCTGAAGATATTTCCCTAAAGGAGATCTCATACTAGGGCATTTCAGGCAAAATCATTTGCAAGACTTTTAATCTAGTCAGGATATATTAATAGTATGCAGGATTTTTATGCGTGAATGGAAAGCTATGAAATTGCTACATTGTTCATGGTCCATATAACCAGACAAAACACTGGGCCCTTACTGTCTCCAGAAAATGAAAGTTAATTTATACAGCATAGCAACATGCTTTGTTGTGGAGCCACGCAAATATGCTATAGTTTGAGTCGCAGGAATTTTTTCTGTTTGATTTGGTCTTGTTCATAACAAAAGTAACTTCTTGATGTAAAAGAAAGAATTTCCTTT